>CAUYQV010045992.1:0-33309 GCA_963574575.1 Galagoides demidoff
CAACCAAAAAATGGCCGGGCATTGTGGCGGGCGCCTGTGGTCCCAGCTACTTGGGAGGCGGAGGCAGGAGACTCGCTTGAGCCCAGGAGTTGGAGGTTGCTATGAGCTGTGATGCCATGGCACTCTACCCAGGGAGATAGCCTGCCAAGGCAGGCAGGGTACACTGGCAGGGTGCACTGGCAGGTTGGAGACCCAGGAAGAGTTGCAGATTCAGTGGAATCTGAAGTTAGTCTGCTGGCTGAGTTCCCTCTGCAGCCAGGAGGTTAGTGTTTTTTCCATTAAGGCCTTCATCTGGTTGGATGATGCTCACCCACAATATGAAGGGTAATCTTCACACAAAGTTTCCTGACTCAAATATTAGCCTCATCTACATAACAATTTCCCAGAAGCATCAAATGGTTGAGGTACCATGACCTAGCCAAGGCAATATATAAAAATCAAGGTCCTTATTCATTCATTCATTAATCCCTAGAATTCTCAGTCACTAGTAAGGCCAGAATAGGGTGAGACTACTGAGGTACCAGGGAAATGTTATGGCGTGAGACATGGACCACTGACTCAAATTAAAGTTCAAGGCTCGGCGCCTGTGGCTCAAGCGGCTGAGGTGCCAGCCACATACACCTGAGCTGGCGGGTTCGAATCCAGCCAGGCCCGCCAAACAATAATGATGGCTGCAACCAAAAAATATCCGGGCATTGTGGCATAGTACCAGCTACTTGGAAGGTAGAGGCAGGAGAATCACTTGAGCCCAGGAGCTGGAGGTTGCTGTGAGCTGTGATGCCACGGCACTCTACCCAGGGCAACAGCTTGAGGGTCTGTCTCCAAAAAAGTCTTTTATTAACTGCAGGGCTGTCTCAGCAGAGTCTAAAGCAGACTAAGTGAGAGAGCGCTGAAGGGTCTGAGATTGGGTTTGTTAGAGTGCTATTGCATCACAGCTCACAGCAACCTCCAACTCCTGGGTTCAAGCGAGTCTCCTGCCTCAGCCACCTAGGTAGCTGGGACCACAGGCGCCCACCACATCACCCGGCCATTTTTTGGTTGCAGCCATCATTGTTGTTTGGCGGGTCTGGGCTGGATTAGAACCTGCCACCTCGGTGTACGTGGCTGGTGCCTTAGCCACTTGAGCCACAGGTGCTGAGCCAATGCAATGATTTCTATGCAATGAAACTAGTTTAAAGTTTTCTAAAAATTATATTTATATATATATAACTTATCTAATCTGTAAGTTGTAATAAATATATTTGCAAATTCTTTTTGAGACAAAGTCTCACTTTATCACCCTCTGTAGAGAGCTATGGCATCACAGCTCACAGCAACCTCAAATTCTTGGGTTCAAGTGATCCTCTTGCCTCAGCCTCCTAAGTAGTTGGGACTATAGGCACCTGAAACAATGCCCAGCTATTTTTTTTTTTTTTGAGACAACAGCCTCAAGCTGTTCCCCTGGGTAGAGTGCTGTGGCATCACAGCTCACAGCAACCTCCAACTCCTGGGCTCAAGCGAGTCTCTTGCCTCTGCCTCCCAAGTAGCTGGGACCAAAGGCGCCCGCCACTATGCCCGGCTATTTTTTGGTTGCAGCCGTCATTGTTGTTTGGTGGGCCCGGGCTGGATTCGAACCCGCAACCTTAGGTGTATGTGGCTGGCGCCTTAGCCACTTGAGCCATAGGTGCTGAGCCCAGCTATTTTTAAAGTCAGGGTCTCACCCCTTCTCAGGCTGATCTCAAACTCCTGCACTTGGCTCAGTGTCTGTGGCTCAAGTGGCTAAGGCGCCAAGCCACATACACCTAAGGTGGTGGGTTTGAATCCAGCCTGGGCCTGCCAAACAACAATGATGGCTGCAACCAAAAAAATAGCCAGGTGTTGTGGTGGGTGCCTGTGGTCCCAGCTACTTGGGAGGCTGAGGCAGGAGATTCGCTTGAGCCCAGGAGTTGGAGGTTGCTGTGAGCTATGCCATGGCACTCTACTCAGGGGGACAGCTTGAGGCTCTGTCTCAAAAAAAAAAAAAAAGAGAAGATGGGAACTGGCTAGGGGACAGGCATTTCTTTCTTTTTTCTTTTTGAGACCGAGTCTCACTATGTCGTCCTCAGTAGAGTGCTATGGCATCACAGCGCACAGCAACCTCAAACTCTTGGGCCTGAGTGATTCTCTTGCCTCAGCCTTCCAAGTGACTAGTTCTACAGGTGCCCTCACAATGCCTGGCTATTTTTTGTTGCAGTTGTCATCATTGTTTTAGTAGGCCTGGGCTGGATTCAAACCTACCACTCTCAGTGTATGTGGCTGGCACTGTAAGCACTGTGCTACAGGTGCCGAGCCCATTTTTGTTTTTTTTAATAGAGTCTCTCTCTGGCATCCTGGATAAAGTACAGTGGCAACATAGCTCACTGGAACCGCAAACTCCTGGGCTCAAGCGATTCTTCTGCCTCATCCTCTGGAATAGCTGGGAGTCCAGGAGCACCCTACCACAACTGTTTAAGTTTTTATTTCATTTTATCTCTTCTCTTTTTTCTTTTTTTTGGAGACAGTCTTACTATGTCGCCCTTGGTAGAGCGTTGTGGCATGACAGCTCACAGCAAACCTCCAACTCTTGGGCTTAAACGATTCTCTTGCCTTAGCCTCCCAAGTAGCTAGGATACAGGCGCCCACCACAATGCTTGGCTATTATTTTTATTTTATTATTTTTTTGAGACAGAGCCTTAAGCTGTCACCCTGGGTATAGTTTATGACATCACAGCTCACAGTAACCTCCAACTCCTGGGCTCAAGCGATTCTCCTGCCTCTGCCTCCCAAGTAGCTGGGACTACAGGCACCCACCACAACGCCCGGCTATTTTTTGGTTGCAGCCATCATTGTTGTTTGGCAGGCCCCAGGCTGGATTGGAACCCACCAGCTCAGGTGTATGTAGCTGTTGCCCTAGCAGTTATAATTGTCGTTGTTTAGCTGGCCTGGTCCGGGCTTGAACCCACCAGCCTTGGTATATGTGGCTGGTGCCATAACGACTGTGCTATGGGCCCCAAGCCCAATTTGTTTCATTTAATTTCATGTCATTTCATTATTTCATTTCATTTTTGGAGACAGAGTCTCAAGCCATCACCCTGGATAGAGTACTGTGGCATTATAGCTCACAGCAACCTCCAACTTGGGCTCAAGCGATCCTCTTTCCTCGGTTTTTCTTTATTTTTAATGGAGACAGGGTCTTGATTTTTTTCCTCAGGCTGGTCTTGAACTCCTGAGCTCAAGCAATCCACTCACCTCAGCCTCCCAGAGTGCTTCCTAGTGCTTCCTATAGGTGGGAGCCACCAGCTCAAGTTTTCTATTTTTAGTAGAGAGGGACTCTGACTGTTGGTTAGGATGGTGTCCACTCCAGACCTCAAGCATCCTCCTGCCTCTTCCCAGAGAGCTAGGATTACAGGTGGGAGGCACCGCCCTACCATGAATTACTTTTTTTTTTTTTCTTTTCTTGAGACAGAGTCTTATACCAACCTCAAGTGATCCTCTTGTCTCAGCCTCCCAAGTACCTGGGACTACAGGCATGAGCCACAAACCCAGCTATTTTGAGACGTGGAGTCTCACTCTTGTTCAGGCTGGTCTTCAATCCTGAGCCGAGCAATCCACCAGCCTCAGCCTCCCAGAGTGCAGAAATTACAGGTGTGAGCCACCCAGGAATTTCTTTTCACTATTAGAACCACATTCAGAGGTG
The DNA here is from genome assembly GCA_963574575.1 of Galagoides demidoff. Taxonomy (NCBI): domain Eukaryota; kingdom Metazoa; phylum Chordata; class Mammalia; order Primates; family Galagidae; genus Galagoides; species Galagoides demidoff. The sequence continues at coordinate 3,695 of CAUYQV010045992.1, forward strand.
GCACCTGTGGCTCAGTGAGTAGGGCGCTGGACCCATATACTGACGGTGGCGGAGTCAAACCCGGCCCCAGCCAAACTGCAACAAAAAAACAGCTGGGCGTTGTGGCCGGTGCCTGTAGTCCCAGCTACTTGGGAGGCTGAGGCAAGAGAATCGCCTCAGCCCAGGAGTTGGAGGTTGCTGTGAGCTCTAACGCCATGGCACTCTACCAAGGGCAGGAAAGTGAGACCTTGTCTCAAAAAAAAAAAAATGCCATGGAAAAATATTCTCAATGCTACCGACAAGTGTTCACATATCGTTATATGAACAAAATTAATTTGTTAAATAGCATCTTATTTCACATCTGCATAGAAAAAAGACTGGAAACAACAAAATATTAGTAGTAATCACTCAGGGGGAGTTCTAATGTTTTGTACTCTCCTCTTGGGGCTATACATGATTTTGCAAAGATACTACACTAAGCCCCTCAAGTTTTTTTTTTTCTGGCCATTGGAATCAAAGTTATTAATAAAAACTACAAGTCCCTACAGACATCTCGACGCTCGCTCCAGAGGACCGGCCTTCCCGGGGCTCAATGAACTATGGGATTCGTAGTCCACTGGCAAAATCAAAGTGGTACGCGTACTACCGGCATAGATGACAGAGGAGGGGAACACTGTCATTGCGACCAATGGACAGTGCACACCGGCTCTGAGAGGAGGGCATAAAACCAATGGCTAGTGCCATGATGCTGAGTGACGTGAGCCGCAGCCTACGGGCGGCCCCTAGGGCGGTACGGCGCGCGGCGGCCCTAGTGCGAACCATGGGAGGTGGCTGGTGGTGGGCTCGGGCCGCCCGCCTGGCCCGTCTCCGCTTCCGGAGGGCACTGCTGCCGCCTCAGCGGTCCCGGAGCGGGGGTGCCCGGGGGTCCTTTGCCCCCGGCCACGGTCCCCGCGCCGGGGCTTCGCCACCCCCAGTATCCGAGCTAGATCGCGCCGACGCTTGGCTCCTCCGGAAGGCGCATGAGACAGGTTTGTGTCAGGGGCTGGGGTCTGTCCCCAGGTGAGAAGGGGTTCCAGATAGCGAAGCAGCCAGCACGTGTGAGTGGGCGATGGGGCTAGGCCTTCTATTGGATAAAGGACCCAGCTGCTGCGAGACGGGCTGTGGTATGACCGCAGGCTGCAAGAGCGCTGGCTACTCGCATAGGAGAAGGGCTTGCAGACTCTTGTAGCCCGCTTAGGGGAAGGGCTTGCAGATAAGGTCAGTGGGTCCAGGTAAATGGGAGGGTTAGGAGGAGGCGATCCGGTTAGGAGAGGTAGCCTCGTAGAATTGCGGCCGCCTGGATGAGAAATACTTCCAGTGAGTTAAGAGTGGGGGAGTTGCTTACAAAAGGGTGGGTTCAGATTGCAGAGGCGACCACTCTGCATAGAGCCAGAGTGTGGATCTCCGCAGCAGAGGGGACAACCAACATAAAGACTGCTCTTGACTGATTGGAGGGGGAGGTGATCTAGACTGCAGGGGGGGGAGGAGCTCTCTGATGGGAGGGGGAAGGTCCAGATTAGAACCCACAAGGTGCCTAGGTAGGATGGGGTCGTCTGGGGGGGGGTGTAAAGATGCCAGTCCATTGGCATCCCAAATTGAATTTGGGGAGATGTGGACCCGTTTGGCACAGGCTATACCCGGTAGGAGATGGTGGCATTTGAAGGGATGTGAAGGAGGAGGCTGGAGAGAAGCCAGGGTCCCAGAGTTCTGAAAAAAGAAGTGAGAGGGCAGGCTGTGGGGATGTACACTGGGGAGGGGGTTGACCAAGATGACCTCTTGGCATCTTTTGTCTCCAGATTGAGGTTCTGCGATTTCAGTTCTACACTGTTCACAGAGATCAACTTGGATCTCTGGTGTTGCAGAGCTTGGGGAAGAGGATGCAGGCGTGGGGCTAAGTTGGGGGCTTTCTAGAAGAAGTGAGGATTTGGGGTGGGTTTGCCTTGTGGCTGGGTGGAGTAGAGGAAAAGAGATGCTCTTAGTTTGGACTGAGGGGGTCTAGGAGGTAGGTTTTGGGGTGCCATTGATGCTCCCATCTCCCTCCCTTTAGCCTTCCTGTCTTGGTTCCGAAATGGCCTTCTGGCATCGGGCATCGGGGTCATCTCCTTCATGCAGAGTGACATGGGTCGGGAAGCTGCCTACGGTGAGTGCAGAACCTCACTTTCACCCTCACCAGGGCATGGAGAGCACCCACCACAAGCCCTGTTGGAGGATAGACTTCCTCCTGTCCTATCCCACCCCCAATAGTAAGTTTAACCTGTCCCCATTCTTCCCCCACTGGAGGACGCCCCCCTCACTGCTGAGCATTCCCACACCATGGGAGTGAGTGGCCCAGGCCATGCCTGTGCCCACCCAGTCTGACTTCTCAACAAAGATGAAGGTCCTAGTTGGGTGGTGCATGCTGGTTCTGCCCTGCATGGCTTGGCCCCTGCCCCTCCAACTTTAACCCACCCTGCATGCCTGGACCTAGGCCCTGTGCCACCCTGACCCCTTGAGATTGCCCAGCCCTGGCACTGACTGCTCCACCTCCTCTGCAGGCTTCTTCCTGCTGGGCGGCCTGTGCGTGGTGTGGGGCAGCGCATCATACGCTGTCGGCCTGGCGGCACTGCGGGGACCCATGCAGCTAACGCTGGGGGGCGCGGCCGCGGGCGTGGGTGCTGTGCTGGCTGCCAGTCTGCTCTGGGCCTGTGCTGTCGGCCTCTACATGGGTCAACTCGAGCTGGACGTGGAGCTGGTACCGGAAGATGACGGGACGGCCACCGCAGAAGGCCCGGATGAATCGGGCCGGCCACCACCCGAGTGAGCAGCAGGGCCATGGCCCTGAGGACTGGGACATTAAAACCTGACCCTTCGCTCACTCCAGATGCCAATGTGGTGGTGCTGTTACTTGGGGAAGGCTGGCCTGAAGGGGATAGAGCAGAGAGGAGGGCGGAGACACAAGAAGGAGACAGAAATGGAGCGAGGAACGGTGCTGCCCAAGCGGCAGAGCGGAGCGGGCATTTAATTGTCAGAGAGGGCTGCAGGGGTCCCCCCACCCCAACCCTACCCCACCCCACCCCTGCCCCAGCCGTCCTTTAGGGCCAGGCTCTCCCAGTCCTCAGTCCCCCTTGCGCTGAGCCCTGGTGCCCCCAGGCCCAGGGTAGGGCAGGCCCAGGGTGGGGTACAAGGCCTCCGGGAGGGCAGCGCCTGGGCCCAGCCGTGGCAGGTGCGGGTACATGAGGCCCAACTCTGCAGGGCCATAGCGGATGGTGCCAGGTGTGCACAGGCCCCGCACTACAGGCGGCAGGAAGCCCGCATGGAGTAGGGTCGGAGGGGGGTCCCCGGAAGGCACCAGGCCCCATGGTCGCACTGGGTCCTGCTTCAGGGACCCTGCCCGGATGACAGAAGTGAACTCAGGCCGCAGGGTGGCCGCATGACTGGAAGGCTCTTCTTCATCACCACTGTCCTCTGAGCCTTTAGTTTCCCTTGGGCTGGGCTCCACTTTGGTGCGTTTGCTCCGGGTCTGGGGGGTCTCGTTCTTGGCCAGGGGAGCAGCCTGCTTCCCTTCTGCTGGAGGCTCGGGCTCTGCAAGAGGAAGAGTCTGAGGGTACCGTGTCCTTGGCCCTCCCATTTGTGGGAGTGGAACACGCTCCACTGGCTAGACTGTAGTTCTTAGCTGGGAGCAGTTTTGTACCCCAGAGGACATTTGTGGTTGTCACAGCTGGGAGGAGGGTGCCACTGGCATCTCAGCTAAACATCCTACAGTGCACAGGGCAGCTCTCACAAAAATCATCCAGCTCCAAATGTCAGCAGGACTGGGATTGAGAAATATTCTATGTCTGCAGTGTCCCACAAGGCAGCCACTGGCCACATGTGGCCACTGAGTCCTTAAAATGTGGTGGGTATGACTGAGAATGTGGATTTTAAATTTTTTTTTTTTTTTTGAGACGGAGCCTCAAGCTATCCCCCTGGGTAGAGTGCCATGGCATCACAGCTCATAGCAACCTCCAACTCCTGGGCTCAAGCGAGTCTCCTGTCTCTGCCTCCTAAGGAGCTGGGACCACAGGCGCCCACCACAACGCCTGGCCATTTTTTGTTTGCAGCCATCATTGTTGTTTGGCGGGCCCGGGCTGGGGATTCGAACCCGCCACCTTAGGTGTACGTGGCTGGCGCCTTAGCCGATTGAGCCACAGGCGCTGAGCCGGATTTTAAATTTTAATGTTAATATAAATGGCCATGTGTGGCTACCAGCTTCTGGACCAGACAGTTCAGGTCCCACAGGTTCCTGGGAGTTTCCCGGGGGCAGAGATGGGGCTTACTTGTGGGCTCTGGCACTGGGCTGGACTCGTCCTCATGGGCCATGCTGGCTGGAAGCTGGAAGGCATCCAGAGGTGTTTGGCCACCCTCAGCTTGACTGGGGACAAGACAGATGGGTTGGGGGCCAGGGGTCCTCCCAAGCTGCCCAGTCTCTGATAAGTATGGACTTCCCCAGACCCCCAAACTGCAAGGTGATATCTAGCCCAGGTTGATTCTCTGAGGCTAGACCTGTATAGCTTGTGGCCACATGGATGTCACTGCCTGGTATCCCTTGGCACCTTATGCTCCTCTGACCTCTGTATCTTTCTTCCAAACCTGCTGTTCCTCTCAGGAACCCAAATCCAGGACCAACAAAGCCAGAGAGGTGGGCAAAAGATGGCTGCCTTCCTCCACACTTAAGAGTCTGGCATGTCCCAGCCCCCTCTTTGGCCCCCCAGTGCCTGTCTTATCCCCCAGTTCCTCTCCATTGTAGCCAGGGAGTCTAAAACTAAAAACTAGACTTGGGGCTTGGCGCCTGTGGCTCAATTGGCTAAGGTGCCAGCCACGTACACCTAAGGTGGCGGGTTCGAATCCCCAGCCTGGCCCGCCAAACAACAATGATGGCTGCAACCAAAAAATGGCCAGGCTCTGTGGTGGGCGCCTGTGGTCCCAGCTACTTGGGAGGCTGAGGCAGGAGACTCGCTTGAGCCCAGGAGTTAGAGGTTGCTATGAGGAGTGATGCCATGGCACTCTACCCAGGGGGACAGCTTGAGGCTCCGTCTCAAAAAAAAAAAAAAAAAAAAACTAGACTTGGGCCAGGAATGTACATACTTGTAGTCCTAGCTACTTGGGAGGATTGCTTGAGCTCAGGAGTTCAAATCTAGCCTGGGCAACATCCCCAAACCTCATCTCAAAAAATAAACAAAAACCCAGATTTGATTGTGACACTCTCCAGGTCTATAGCCTTCTATGGCTCCCTAATGCCCCTGAGAGAAAAGGCCCTGCAGTCATCTTTAGCCTTATTTCTGATGACCTTATGCTCCATCCCCAAGCACGACCTTCAGTTCCTAGGACAGGTCAGGCTGTTGCTCTGACCTTTTGCCTCAGCTGTGCCCTCTGCCAGGAATGCCCTTCCCCAATTCTGGTTTTCCAATTAATTGCTCTGCTCTGTGGCCTTCCCCTGGTAAGAGTCTGCCATGATTTCCCAGTGCTCCAGAGTCAAGTCTAGACCCTGGGCCTGGGCCTGCCTCTTTCAAAGGTATTGTCCCCCTTCTACCAGCAACTCCTGTCTCCTGAAGGAGACTGTTCTACCTCTAGGCATTTGCCCTTACCTTCCCCTGTCCCTTTCATGTTTGCAGACTCCTCTGGGCTTGTCCTGTTCTAGAAGTCCTCCCAGAAGGACCCCCCACCCAAGGAAGGGAAACACAACAGAATCTTTAGGAGGGGGTCCAAGAAGCTGAGCCCATGGTGGGAGGGGTGGGGTGGCCCTCACCTGAGCACGTGGCTGACCCAGAGCACGTGGTGCTCCCCAGGGCTCTTCCCGCTCCCAGCCACAGTGGCCACGGACTGCAGCCACACAAAGCCCCCGGCGCGCTGCAGCCAGCGGTAGTAACCAGTCATCACCTGACCCTTGTCCAGCACTGGGCCCAGCCCAGGGCAGGGAGAGATGAGAAAAGACAGGGTAGGAATAGGGGGCAAGATGGCCAGAGAGACAGACAGGTGGACAGGAGGAAACAGAAGAGAGAAAGAGAAAGACCAGCAGGGGGGGTGGGCAGGGAGACAGGAAGGGAAAGACCATGGGGAAGAGAAAAGGGCAAATGCACAGAGAGGGAGACAGAGAGAGCCAGCGTCAGAGAGACCAGGACACAGCTCAGCATCAAGGCCACCTAGGTTCTTAAGGGTGGGTCAGAGACCCTGAAGTCCCCTTTACTCCCACTCCCACCCTGAGCCGCTGCTCAGAGTCTCCTTGCCGCTCTTCTGTGCTGAATTCAGCCCCTGGAGCTGTAGGTGCAGCAGAAGGGACTGTGGCCAGCCCTATGGAGAACTTCCAGGGAGGTGGGTACTGGGATGCTCAGGTCAGGGGGGTGGTAGGTGGGGTGGTTGGTGGAGGCGTATCTCACAGTCCAGGTGGCTTTGGCGGATCCTGGTCGCGTCCTGTCCATGGACAAACTGATAGCAGCTGCGGCCCACCAGCTCTGCAGGCCCCAGATCCATATGGTCGCTGACTCTGAGGACAACAGAGAGAGGAGGGCAGGAGGATTCTGAGACCATGGGTGGGAGGGGAGGCAGTGTTGGCTCCAGAGTCAGCTGGGGTTCCAACCCTGGCCTTGGACCTCTGCTTTCCTCTCTATAAAATGGACATAATAATGCATCCCTCGTAGGGTGGCTGTGAGCAGTCAAACAGATAGCTGGTGAATGCACCCAGGCACTTAGAGCTTGGGGATCATTTCATTATTTTTATTTGTCCTTACTGTGTAGTGCAGGAGAGGGGATGGATGAGAGCTCTGAGAGAAACAGGCTGACACAGAGGGAACTCTGCAGAATCAGCCCCAGAGGAAGGTCCTGAGCCTGAGTTCCCACCAGGCATACCCCTCCTTCTCCCCTCCATTTCTAATGGCCCCAGTCCTTCCCCCATCTTGCCTTCACAACCTTCTTCCCATTGCCCCACTTCACTGCTCTTCCACCTCCTAGGGCTCCCCATGCCTTAGCCCACAGACCCCCAGGACTCCTGTGCACCCCCATCCACCCACCTCAGCCCCCAACCCCGGTACCTGCTCTCACAAGCAAGGATGGTGAGACCCAGGCTGAGACGGAAGACGATCATGTGGCCGTGTAGTGGCAGCTCAGCCAGTGGGGCTGGGGGTAACGTGTGGCCAAGGGCCACAAGACCCAGTGCATGGGCCCGAAGGCGCCCAGTCACATGGATGACCTGCTGACCATGGGCATGGTTGGAGGAGGGGCAAGGCAGTGCCAGAGAGGCAGATGGACCATAATCACCAGGTAAGGTTCCATCTGTCACCCACAAGTACTGGGACACAGGGGATGTGTATGTGACCCCCGAGTTCCTAGACCTGGTTTCCTAAACCATGTGTAGCCAATGAAGCCATTAGCCTGGTCCCCTGAGTCTCCCAGGACATAGCTGGTGGGAATGCAAGAGCACCTCTGCCCAGGGGAAGGAAGGTTGGGTCAGGCTGGGGCCAGGCTCCTCAAACCCACCTTGTACCCTGAGGCTTTGACGTGCAACCCCCGCTTGGTGAGGGTGGATTTCATGCGGATGAAGAAGGAGCGCTCCTGGACGAGGGAGGAGGGGGGCACCTTGGTGGGGCTAGCCTCTGGGGTAGACAGTGAAGGAAGGTTATGGCAGCCTGAAGAGGAAACACAGGGCATCCCCACCCCTGCAGAGCCAACCAGAAATGGGATACCCACAGGGTCATGGCCACACTCACTCTCAGACATGCCTGAGGGTTGTGTAAACTCATAATGAGGAGCTCATAAGATCCCCATATGTGGCTGCCAGCTGAGTCTTTCTAAAGCTCATATCTGACCCTGCCCCTCCCCTGCTCTGAACCTATCATAGCTCCCTAGGACCTTTAGAAGAAAGCCCACCTAGCTGGGCGCGGTGGCCCATTTCTGTAATCCCAGAACTTCAGAAGCTGAGGTGGGTGGATTGCCTGAGTTCATAGGTTCAAGACCAGCCTGAGCCAGAGCAAGACCTCATCTCTAAAAACAGCCAGGGGTCGTGGCAGGCACCTCTAGTCCCAGCTACTTGGAAGGCTGAGGCAAGAGAATCTCTTAAACCCAGAAGTTTGAGGTTGCTGTGAGCTATGATGCCACAGCAATCATGATAAGACAAAGTGAGACTGTCTCAAAAAGAAAAAAAGCCCACTGTCTGACTAGAAAGCACACCTGTCTGACTACCTCCTCCAGTTCTCAGCACAGACTTCTCCCCCTCCAGGAAGCCCTCCCTCCCCCCGGGCTGGGTCAGCTTCACCTTCTGGGTTGCCATTGTCTGAGAACAGGTAAGTCTACCCCACTGGACTGTAAGTCCCAGGTGGGCAGGGCTGGAACTGTCATGATCACTACTGTGTCTCCAGGACAGGGCCTGGTACAGAGGAGGGGTGGCTCTGGGAATAGCAACAAATAAGACTCACAAGTCCAGATTATTCTGTGAACCCCACAATATAGTCTTATAAATAGGCCCGTACAGATGACTGTGTGCCTTACATCTAAGTACGAGAACAGCTATATGCCCTGCCTGCCTGCACACGTTGCAGACATCTCCCAGCACTTGCAAGCACAGCTGATATCTCAGATGTTTTTGCTGTTAAGCAAACCCAAGATAGGAAAATCCTATTTACAGGACAGTTAGCCTCACAGGCCCCCTACATCTCAGAGCTAAAAGGAGCTGCCAGAGTAGCAAAGTCCTCCTTTCCCAACGTGGGAATGGAAATTTCCACTGGAGAAAAGGGCTAAGAGCACTGATGCTGGAGCAGAGTCCAACTCTCAATCATTTATAGCTGTGTGACCTGGAGCAAGTAACTTGACCTCTCTGTGCTGTGCCTCAGTTTTCTGCTGTGTGAAATGGAGATAATAGTTCCTGTTTTGTGGGTTGTGGTTAGGTTCCAATACAGTTATGTACTTTTTTTACTTTATTTTTAATTGTTCTGTCCCTTCACTAGAGTGCAGTGGTGTCATCATAGCTCACTGTAACCTCCAACTCCTGACCTCAGGTAATCCTCCTGCCTCAGCCTCCCCCGGTAGCTAAGACTAGAGGTGTGTGCCACTGAGCTGAGCCTGCAGTTATGTACTTCAAGGCATAGCCCAGAGTAGATGCCCGATAAGCCCGCCCTGTTATTATTTATCAGTTCAGAAGCCACTCCCACCTCCATTAGCAGCCAAAGGGAAGGGCCTTTATAAAACTCCCATCTCGGGGAGCCAAGTCCCACCGCCTCAATTTAGACTTTCATGCGCTCTGTAAAGACGCTGCGCAGCTTGAGCGAGAGTGCTTTCCGTGTAAACCAGGCTTAGCTGGATACTGTGTACAGGGGTCCCCTGATCTACCCTCAGGCTTCATTCTGTGGGGGCCCTTAGAATTACCGATCTCGGGCGTATCCGCAAGCGAGGAGGAAGAGGAAGAGGAGGAGACAGAGGGTGGGGTGGGGGGGCCAGGGGCCGGGGCCCGCAGCCCCAGTTGCTCCAGCACCTCAGAGTGGTCCCCGGGGTGGATGTAGTCGAAGACGCTGCTGCCGGTCAGCTCCACCTGCCGGCGACGGAGGGGAATACGGGGGCGGTGAGGTGCTCGCTCTGTCGCTCGCCCGCTGGCCAGGTGCAGGCTTGGCCCACTAGCCTGCTGGCAGGTGTGCTTCATACTACTCTAGTATTTTTTTTTCGATTTTTTTTAACCATTTAAAAAGTGGATACAGGGCGGCGCCAGGGGCTCAGCGGGTAGGGCGCCGGCCCCGGGTGGCGGGTTCCAACCCAGGCCGGCCAAACTGCAATAAAAAATAGCCCGGCGTTGTGGTGGGCACTTGCAGTCCCAACTACTCGGGAGACTGAGGCAAGAGAATCGCCTAAGCCCAAGAGCTGAGATGTTGATGTGACCTGTGAGGCCACAGCACACTACTGTGAGCGACAAAGTGAGGCTTTGTCTCTTACAAAAAAAAAGTGGATACAAAGTTAGGCCCTTCTTCCTTCATACACAGAGATTAGTAAGGATTTTCTGCCCTCACCTACTCTACAGTATTAAGAAGGGAATGTAGAGGGAAGCAGGTGTCAGAGCCCCCACCTACCCAACTCCTGCTTGCTGGCTCCCACCCCCAAACAGTAAACTATCCTGCACTACCACACATTCCAGGATGTCCCAGCGGGAATGAGATTCAGAATTCAAGCAGAGCACTGGCTTTCGAACTTTTTTTGGAGGTGGGCAGGGCCAGGTTTGAACCCACCACCCTCAGTATATGGGGCCTGTGCCCTACTCACTGAGCCACAGGTGCCACCCAAGTTAGAACTTTTTAATCAGTCACTTTTTCATTCAGAGCTGCCTCCCAGAGCTGTCATAGCAGTCCCCTTCTTAACCTCCTCCCCCAGCCAAGGCCCCCGCCTTCTCACCATGTTCCTGCCCCAGCATCCTCACTGGTCTTCTGGACTTCAGCTCCCCCACTCAGAGACCACAGCTCCCACCCCTCTGGGCTCGGGGTCAAGAGCTTCCTTCTTTCCAGCCCTCATCCCTCTGGGCTCCTTCCCCACACCAGCTTCAGGCCTGTCCTCCACTCTTCCTCTCTCCCTTTCTCGTGTCTAAATTCCCCTCCTTTTGGGGTCCTCCTCCTCCAGGAATCTCTAACAACTCACTGAAAAGCTACCCACCAAACAGTAAATTCCAACATGCTGAATTTTCCAAATTTCCAATTTGCCAACAATGTTTGTTAAAATGATAAAAGTTGACAGCAATCTCTATTGGGTGGATTGGCCAAAGGTGCTGTGATAAGTGGGGGCCCTAAGGATGGGCTTCTGTCTTCCTCTGACCTGTCAGCCTCTGGCTGCAGGAGCCAGGACAGAAACAATGGCTGAAGTAAAGACAGAAAAGCTTGCTGGCCAACCAAAATGCCACAGAAAGCTTTCCAAAACTTTCTAATATGAACTCCTGTAAACCTTTAAAATTGCCAGGAAGAAACAAGTGTTGGCAAATACAAATCATCTGGTCAACTGGTCATTGGCAAACTGATCTTTCTGCTAACTTGCTTTGCTCAAATTGATCTGTTATATGAATGACCTTCCCCCATCTGTTAGGATGAGCCATGGTGGGTGCCATGTAATAGTCCAAGGAACATACTTTGAGAACCATATATTGAGTTCATTTTTCTTGCTGGGATGGTGAGGCTGGGGGAGAGAAAGGGTATCCATGGGCCTAGCAAGGGAGTTGGTGGCTGAGCCACTCCAGGCAGCCCACTGGAGGTCCCTTACCTGTGAGAGACCCAGATAAATGGAGACCGTCTCTGAGATGTAGAGGAATTTTCCTTCCTGGTTCAAAGCAAACACGAAGCCATCCAGAGACTAGAGTTGGCAGAGACAGGGAGGGGGAGAGGGAGAAACTGGTGTCTATCTGTCCTGTCCAGATACCAAATAGCATAAAAAGTTCTGAAATCTGGGTCTCTGTCTGGTGGGTAGGGGGCTTCTGTGGCCCTAGGAAGGGTCAGGCAGGAGAGAAAACCCCAGCACTCCGCCTCCCAGTTCTTGTGCTCCCTTTAGCATGGATGCTGGAGGGAGGCTGAAGAGGCTGCTGTTTGTAGTGGAGGCCACCAGATGGCAGCAAGGAGCAGCAGGCAGAGAAAGTCCTCACCTGCAAGATGTGTCCTCCCAGGTGCTGCTCGAAGATTTCTGCCACCAGCGCCGTTGGGCCTCGGCGGCCAGGGGCTGGGGGAAAAGGGAAGGATGAGGCCAGGGTCTGTTGGTCTGGCTGACTCTAGCGGGGGCAGGCACCCTGAAGTCAGTCTACAAATCTTCCCCTCTTTCTCCCAGGCCTTGGGGTATTGAGGGCCCTGTAGGGGAGAGACCTTGGGTGTGGAGAGGGGCAGAGGTGGGCAGGAGAGTAAGATAGAGTGACTAAGACACACAGAGACAGACAGATAGACCAGGGACTGCATAGAAGGATTCATTCACTCGTGCATTCATTCATTCACTCAGCAAAAGCTCCTCAATACCTAACTGCCACAGATCCTGTCTTGGGTAGTGCTGTGGACAGAGTGGTGACCAGACAGCCTAGCCTGCCCTCACTGGGCTACCAGGCCAGAGGCAGATGGAAAAGAAAAAAAACTAACAAATACAGAATTATTATTTGTGACCAGTGTATGAAGAATCAAACAGATGATGTGAAATGAGGAACGGGGGGCAAAGACTGCTGGGGGGCAGGTGCTGAGCTCAGTCTTGTAGACCAGGGAAGAGGCATATTGGAGAACGATAGGCAGAGACAGTGACAGGGATATTATAGCTCAACAACAAAAAGACAACTTAAAATGGGCAAAGAACTTGAATAGATATTTCTCCCGAAAAGATATTACAAATGGCCAACAGCACATGAAAAGATGCTCAGCATCATTAGTCATTAGGGAAATGCAAATCAAAACCACGACTAAATCCCGCTCCACACCCGCTAGGAGGGCAAGCATCACAAACCCAGAAAATACGTGTTGGCGAGGATGTGAAGAAATCAGAACCCTCGCACATTGCTGTTGGGAATGTAACATGGTGCAGCTTCTGTGGAAAACAGTTTACTGGTGCCCCAAAATGTTAACCTACAATTATCATATGAGCCAGCACCTTCCATCCCACTTTCATAATCAGTGATTGAAAAGAGGTGTCCTCACAAATACTTCTACATGTGTATTCATAGCAGCATGAGTCACAATACCCCAAAGGTGGAAACAACCCAAATGTCCATTGACCAATGAATAAATAAATAAAATGTGGTCACCAGATGTGGTGGTGCACACCTGTAGTCCCAGCTACTGGGGAGACCAAAGGAGGAGGAGCACTTGAGCCCAGGGGTTCAAGACCAGGCGACCAGGATTATTATTCAGCCATAGAAAAGAATGAAGAACTGGCTGGGCGCAGTGGCTCATGCCTGTAATCCTAGCACTCTGGGAGGGTGAGGCAGGAGAATCGACTGAGCTCAAGAGTGTGAGACCAGGCTGAGCAAGAGTGAGACCTCGTCTCTACTAAAAATAGAAAAAACTAGCTAGGTGTTGTGGCAGGCCCTGGTAGTCCCAGCTACTTGGGAAGCCGAGTTAAGAGGATTGCTTGAGCCCAAGAGTTTGAGATTGCTGTGAGTTATGATGCTGTAGCACTCTACTCATGGCAACAGAGTGAGACAATGTCTCAAAAAAATAAAAATTTACAAAAAGACATAGGGACAGAGACATATATAGACACAGACATAAAGAAATTGAGACAAAGATAGAGGAAAATGAAGAGATTAAAAAGATGGACAAAGGAAAAGAGACACAGAGAGACAGAGAGAGATAGGGATGGAGAGACATAGATGGCAAATGGGACACAGACCCCTGCCCCAGTCCTCTACAGTCAGGAGTCAGCCCTGGACCTTGTGCTAGGAGTAGGCAGAGATCTCAGAGGCTGTCCCCATCAGAACCCCAGGAGACCCTGATCTTGCAGAGGATGACACCCCCCCCCACCCCCCCACCCCCGCCACACACAAAGGACATGCAAGCCTGGTATGGTGCCCAGAGAGCTAGGACCTTTAGGGTCCCCAGGTATTTGCTTCCTGCGGGGCTAAGTCCAGGAAGTCTGATATCAAGCCCCAGGGCTATTCCTGGCTGCATGCCCTGAGACCAGCCTTTCTGCTTCTCTGTGCCTCAATTTCCTCTTCTGTCAAGTGGGTTTGCTAGCGGCTCTGGCCTCCCTGGCTGGTTAAGCAGTCAGTCAGCTCACCAGCTTGGAAAGGGCCTAGTGGTGCCTGGCACACAGCAGGTGCCGTGGAACACAGAGCTGGGATTAGTATTAATAGTGTGATTACTATTGTTATTACCAGACCATCAAAACACGAGCAATGAGGCCCCTTCCCCCCACTCCCCCTCCCCATGTCTAGGCTGAGCCACCTCCTCCCAGGAGCCCCCCATAGCCTGCAGGCTGCTCTTCCCTCCACCCCCGCCTGGAGCTCCAGGAACAATAATTGGGGGGGGTAATGGGGACCCTCCCCTGAGATGCAGCTCAGAACCAGCCGGGTGACAGGCAGGAACAATGCTGCTTGCTAATTGTCGCAATTTTCCCCTGTCATTTTTGCTAATTCCTTCATTTTCCCTCTCCCAGGATCAGCCTGGGTCAGACTGAGCTGCTGCAATTAACAGCGTTAATGGGAGCGTCAGGATAGAGGGGGTGTTGCAGGGACCCATACTCAGTCCGATCTCCTGTGACAGGGACCCCGGGAGTCTGTCTCCATCACTGTCTTAGTGCCCCTGACTCCACCTCCCCAATGCCTCCCCCCTGGATTCCTCTCCTCCCCTCAAAATGCCCCCCACTCCACTGTAATCCCCCAAATTCAGCAGGAGACTCTTCTCTACTTCCAGATCTGTCTTCTCCTCATGTTCAAACCCCAAACAGTCATCATCTACACACAGAGGGGGCACTGAGGGGCAGGGGCAAGCCAAGGCCTCCTCCAAGTTCCAAGTGCTTATCTTCCACCTCCCATTCTCCAAGTTCAGCTGCCTGGGGAGATTTGCTGACAGGTGTTAGAGAGGAGGGGCAGGGACATCATCTTCCTGGGAAGCCAGGGAGAGGGACCTGATATCCAGTGCCTGGCTCCTTGGAAGCCCTGGGGAGGAGCCATACTCACAGCACTTCTGCCTATACTTTTCTCAGCCTCATCTGTAAAATGGGTCTAGTACATATAGAGCGCTTTCAGAGCACATGCCTGGGCATACAGTGGCTGCTTAATACCTGAGTCCTGTCACTGTTCTTTTTTTTTTTTTTTTGAGATGGAGCCTCAAGCTATCCCCCTGGGTAGAGTCCCATGGCATCACAGCTCATAGCAACCTCCAACTCCTGGGCTCAAGTGAGGCTCCTGCCTCCACTTCCCAAGTAGCTGGGACCACAGGCACCCGCCACAATGCCTGGCCGTTTTTTGGTTGCAGCCATCATTGTTGTTTGGCGGGCCCGGGCTGGGGATTTGAACCTGCCACCTTAGGTGTACGTGGCTGGCACCTTAGCCGATTGAGCCACAGATGCCAAGCCCTGTCACTGTTCTTACCAGTATTACTACAAATAATATCAGGGCACCTATCCCCTCCCAGGTGTTTTCCTGGGATCTGCCCACTCTCTGTCACACCTGCATGTATTTTCAGCAAGTCCCCAGCTAGGCCTGATCATGTGTCCTACACCTGACCACCTCTCCCCAGGACCTGACTTCCCTTGCTCTCTACATTTTTCTGAGACAGAGTCTCGCTTTGTCGCCCTTGGTAGAGTGCTGTGGCGTCATAGCTCACTGCAACCTCAAACTCTTGGGTTCAAGTGATTCTCTTGCCTCAACCTCCCAAGTAGCTGGGACTACAGGCGCCTGCCACAATGTCAGGCTATTTTTAGAGATGAGGTCTTGCCCTAGCTCAGGCTGGTCTCAAACCCATGAGCTCAGGCAATCCACCTGCCTTGACCTCCCAAATGCTAGGACTACATGTGTGAGCCACCACACCCAGCCCAGGGCTCTCTTCTTCTGCCCTCACCAACTCCCCAGCTCCGGCTTTCTGGGTAACAGCCAGATCCTGACCACTTTGGGTTTATCCCACACCTTACTTACTCCTCTCCAGACCAACCCCTGGTCTCATGACTGCAGCCTGTACCCATAAAGCTGATTCCTGCCTGCCTCAAGGCCTTTGCACTTGCTGTTCCCTCTGCCTGGAACACCCTCTTAAACTTTCCTCCTAGCCTGCTCCATACCTCCTGGGAGTCTCAGTTCAAAGATGTTACAGATCACTTAACATCCACAGTCACTCAACAACTAATTATTATTATTATTTTTTTTTGAGACGGAGCCTCAAGCTATCCTCCTGGGTAGAGTGCCATGGCATCACAGCTCATAGCAACCTCCAACTCCTGGGCTCAAGCGAGTCTCCTGCCTCCGCCTCCCAAGTAGCTGGGACCACAGGTGCCCGCCACAGTGCCCCGCCATTTTTTGGTTGCAGCTATCGTTGTTTGGCGGGCCCGGGCTGGGGATTCTAACCTGCCACCTTAGGTGAACCTGGCTGGCGCCTTAGCCGATTGAGCCACAGGCACCGAGCCAAAATTTTCTTATTACTGATTTGACAATTTACTTCTGTTAGAAATCTCAGGAAAATTATAGTCAAAAAGGCACACAGGTATGTTCATCATAATATCATTTATAATAATAAATATAGTTATGTATAGCACATATTATAAACAAGATGCCTTTATTTCTCACAATGTATTTTCTCTGTTTTAATAATGGGGCTACTGCAGCAGAAAGAGAAAACAGCGTGGTCTCAGTTACAGGGTTCAGACTCAGGCAGTCAGCCTCCCTAGGGCCCATGTTCTTGATCATGACACTAGATTGCCTTCCTAAAGTGACCTAAATGTGCAGCTTGAATGTTTGCCAGTATAGGATGCATTTACTAAATTACAGCACTTTTATAAAACAGAGTAGTATGTAATCATAATCAATTGATTTTATAAAACGTACTTATCTCATTTTAATTTTGGATTCTAGGGTACACATGTTTTGTTTACATATTTTGTTTTTGTACAGACTGAGTCACAAAGTTACACACTAAAAGGAAGTGCTCATCTTACATATAACCTGATCCTGCTTTTCTTCAAAGGGTCTTCGTAAAAATTCAAACAGCAAAACTAATGTAACTTACCTGTGGGTATTGGTGTCATGGGTGATTTTAGTTGTAGCTAAAAGCACAGTCTTTGAAATTAGAAAGATGTGGGTTCTAAACCTAGCTCTCTTCCTTTTGGCTGTGTTATTTTGTTATGGTACACGAGATAAGACCTCCAGACAAATTGAGAAGGCCAATAGGAGTCTATTTGTTTAAGCCGGCTACCATCTGATGGAAAATCAGGAGGGGCAGCAGCTTCCAGCTTCAGGACAGGCTTTATATAGGTTAACATATGTAGCTAAAAATAGTTTTTGGTGAACAAGCAAAGCAGGCTACTGGGTTTCACAATCTGGTACATACAAAAGCAGTTTTGTGGCACTTGGGATTACTGGTGATGACTGGTTTACTAGCTAGCTTACCAAAAATTATTTTTAAAAAGAAGACCCAAGAACTAGACCTTAGTGATGTCAGTGGCACCACAGAGGCGGCCTCATCCTGTTTGCCCAATCCTTGCCCCATTATCTCACCCTTCTTACTTCTTGCTTTTTATTTTCTCTTCACGAGAGGAGAGGGGAGGGGGTCGTTGTTGGGGTATGGTGCATCTTCCTTTAGGGCCCACCACCTCCCATTATGTTGGCTACTTAAGTTTTAAGTTCTTGGGGCCTCAATTCCATCATTTATAAAATGGCAATGACCAATCCTTTAGGGTGTGTGTGTGTGTGTGTGTAAGAGAAACAGAGTGAATATTATTATAATTAACATAATGTATATGACAATTAGGATCCTTCCTGGTAAGCAAGGAAATAGTTATTCTTAGCATTATTATAATTTTTTTATATTGTCTGAATGTTTACAATAATAATATATTATTTTTATATGCAGAAAAGTAAAGTCATTTCTATTTTGGAAAAAAAAATAAAATGAAAGAAAAATACCTACAGGAAAGAGCTAAGAATGCTTAGAAATTAATCTGTTATTTGTTGGCCTCAAGAAAATGCTTAATAATACTGGGTTTATGCTAGCTCCCCAAAATGATGATGTAGAAGGTATAAGCAATACATTCTATAAGCAGTTAGTACACCAGAACACTCATACCTGCTGAGCAAAGAGGCACAGAGGTAGTCTCTAGTGACAGTCAGAACTACCAGAAGATAATTATTGCCTTGGTTATGCTTCTCAGGTTAGGGGTCCTTACTCTGCACCAGCTATCTAAAAAGTCCCAACAGGGACTTTGGGGGCACTGAAAGCTGCATCTCCAGCTGGAGGTACACTTGGTTTTCTCCTGCTTTATTTCTCTGTCTCCATATGGATTGTGTTTCCACATTCTTTGCTGTATTTTGTATCAGCTACTTGTCTGTTATGACCACCAAAACACTGAATATGTAATACATATTTATATTTATAGAAAAAGTTAATTTTTTAGAATCGTGTATGTTACAGATTTTACATCCTGAAGTGCAAACTCTAGATCTGCGGAGCTGTGATATTTCGGATACTGCTCTTCTGCACCTGTGTAACTGCAAAAAACTGAAGACATTAAATTTAAATTCCTCAAAAGGAAATAGAGTTTCCATAACTTCAGAAGGTATGCTTATTAACACTGAATAAATTGGCAAATTACTGTTCACCATCTGGTATAATTGTGTAGCAAATGGGGAAAAATGGGTCAAAAATATTCAGAAAAGAAAAATAATCCAAAATAGAATTCTTACTTATAATCAGTGCTAAAAATTAAGAAATACATTGGGTAAATCACTACCTTGTGTTTTAAACATATTTAAAATAAACATGGATGCATATATCTATATTTTAAATATTTTGTCTGGTACAGTAGAATAAGAAATGACCAGTTCATATTTTGTTAAGAGTTTTTTGATGTCATATTGCAATAGAATTGATCATCAGATTAAATTTATAAGCACTTTCCTATTAGTCTATACAATGCATACTTTTTTATAGCCAGACAAATTGCATTTTTCATTGTCACTGTTACATGAATTAGTGCATTTTTTTACTTCTTTTTTCTCTTTAGACCATTTCTTTCAATATAGGATTTGTAATACATAAATAAAGGAAAGAGGGACTTATTTGGCTAAGTAGATTTTTGGAAAATTTTGTAGGTAGTTGGGTACATTTTGCACTTATCTTAGTTAGCAAATTAAAATATTCATAATATTGCAAAACACAAGTTTTCAAATGTTTGCATAAATAATAACTCACTAGAAGGAACTTCTCCCAAAAATACAGCATTTCTCTATACTCATACAACACTTCGGAACGCAAGTGTGGGTTTTTTCCACGCTAAGCAGTTCTCTAACTCTCAGAACCCAGTCTAGGTGTCCTACAATTTAATTCAGTTCTGACACTACTTGGAGTGAGCATCAGATACCACAAGTTAAGGGCTCATACCGACAAGAGTCTTACAAGACTTTCCCTTCTTCAGATGTCGATAACAAGTTTGGGCCTCTAGTACCAATCACTGGTCAGCTGTAAAGCGAGCATTCCCGCTACCTCCTCTTGGGTTCAGTAATTTGGCAGAATGGCTCACAGAACTCAAGGGAACACTTAGATTTGCCAGTTTATTATAAAAGAATTTAAAGACTCCAGATGAACAGCCAGATGAAGAATACACAGAGTAAGATCTGGAAGGGTCCCAAGGCTAAGGAGCTTCTGTCCCCACAGTGCTGGGGGTATACTACCTCCCAGCATTTGGAGAAAGTTCATGAAATCTTTTTCAAGAGCTTCTATAGTCTTTATTCCCATCTCCCCTTTCCAGAGGTCAGTAGGTGGAACTGAAAGTTCTAACCTTCTAATTACTTGGTGTACCTGGAGAATAACACCATTCTGAGGCTAAGGGTCCTACCCTATCACCTCATGAGCATAAACTCAGGTATAATCAAAAAGGTTTCGTTATGATTAACAGAAGACACTACTGTCATTCAGGAAATTGCAAGCATTTTAGGAGCTCTGTACTAGGGACTGGTAGAACTAATTTTATTTCTTATTATATCACAACTTCCACCCTGGGCAATGATAAATAAAATAACTCTTTCTAAAGAGTTCTTTAAAAAAATAAATAAATATTATTTCTTAAGATATGGAAAGCCATACGAGTGACCTACCCATGAATTTAGCAGCTTTCCTTTTGTATATTTTACCTGCCCGTGTAGGTATCCGTTAACTGTGCTGCAGTGTTTGTCCATGACTGAAGCCCAGGATCCCCAAAGGACTCTTTTATTTGTGGGACAGTGTAAGGCACCAGTCTCCAATGTGTGTTTCTATCAGTTCAGTTGGATCTAAGGGCTTCTTTTTTCTTGACCCTCAGGAAAATATAAGATTGGTCCAGGCTAACAGAGAAGGAGCGTGGTGGTAGAAAAGAGATCCATGTTTGAGGACAAAGTGGGGCAAGAAAGAATGCATAGGTATAGCTATTGATTTCTAACAATAAGCATGAAGACCATTACTTAAACCATTTGGGCAATTTAACTTTTGATTTCCCATCAGAGTCCACAAAAAAATTAACTTTATTACTTAAAAATTTTTGTTTAACCAAC
Organism: Galagoides demidoff; assembly: GCA_963574575.1. NCBI lineage: Eukaryota > Metazoa > Chordata > Mammalia > Primates > Galagidae > Galagoides > Galagoides demidoff. The sequence goes on from CAUYQV010045992.1 coordinate 23,880, forward strand.
TAATTTGGTTCCGAATGATTGTTGGCTATTTTCCTAAAAGCAAATCTATCTGTGAACAATAAAGGCTTGTCATTAATTGCAAATACTACAAGCTGTGTAGAAAATTCCACAAGAGTTTGTATAATGACAGCATTACTGGAAAGTAAATATATTTTCACAGATGGACTAGTTTGAAAAAAGGTAACATCCAACTGGTGATTGCTAAAGTGAAAATCAGTCACGTTCTCATATGAACATACATAGTTCATCAATATATCTTTTCCCCCAGGAATAAAAGCTGTGGCTTCATCTTGTTCATACCTGCAAGAAGCGTCATTAAAAAGATGCTGCAGTCTCACTGATGAAGGAGTCCTTGCCCTGGCACTCAATTGCCGGCTGCTAAAGATCATTGATTTAGGTGGCTGCTTAAGTATTACTGATGTGTCCTTACATGCATTAGGAAAAAATTGCCCGTTTTTGCAGTGTGTCGACTTTTCAGCTACTCAGGTAAATGAAATACAGGCTTGAAACATATAAACAATGTACTTGTCCAGTCTATCTCTATGACCAATGAAAAGAACATAATTAGGCTGGGCGCAGTAGTTCACACCTATAATCTTAGCACTCTGGGAGGCGGAGACAGGTGGATTGCTTGAGCTCAGGAGTTCAAGGTGAGCCTGAGCAAGGGCCAGACCTCATCTGTACTAAAAATAGAAAAGCTAGCTGGATAGTGATACACACTCTACTCGGGAGGCTAAGGTTAAGAGGATCAATTGAGCCCAAGAGATTTGAGGTTGCTGTGAGCTGTGATGACACCATAACACTCCACCCGTGGCAACAAAGTGAGACTCTGTCTCCAAAAAAAAAAAAAAAAGGAATTATTTTAGTTTTTGTTAAAATTTTTGACCACACCATGCTTTTGGTGGTTAAATAATTGCAATATAATTTTACATGTTCCCCTCAGTTATTTTAAGTAACAAATGTAGAAAGTGTATGGCTAAAACACACGGCTATTGAATGGGAGGCAATGAAACTATGTCTAATGATTACTTATAGAAAATTCTACTTCCATCATCTCTATTTATGGGCTGTTTCTTTTTCCTTGTGCTTAGGTATCTGACAGTGGTGTGGTTGCGCTTGTTAGTGGACCTTGTGCCAAGCAAATAGAGGTAATTTAAACATAACAATAAAAATGTTGGTAATCAAATTTTAATATTAGTCTCAGAAATTATTTTTAAATCTAGAAGACAACCAGTGCCTTGTCAATTAGGTGTCTTATGGACCTTTTTTCTTTTCTTGTCTTTCTTTACTTTTTTTTCTCCACCTCTACCTCTTGATTGCCAGAGGAAAGGAAAACTGGTAAAGTTAGGACGTAAAATAAATATGCTTTAAAAGAGAAACTCAGATGAGTGCGGTGGCTCACACCTGTAATCCCAGTGCTTTGGGAGGGGAAGGCAGGAGGATCACTTGAGGCCAGGAGTTCAAGACCAGCCTGGGTAACACAGCAAGACCTCTTCTCTACAAAAAATTAGCTGGAAGTGGTGGCACGCATCCATAGTCCCAACTACTCCAAAAGCTGCAGTGAGAAGATGGCTTGAGCCCAAGGATTAGACACTTCTGTGAGCTATTGCACCACTGCACTCCAGTCTGGGTGACAGTGAAACCCTATATAAAATAAATTAATTAAATTAAAATGAAAAATTTTAATATCATTTTGCTTCCAATGAAAGTTTTTATTTCCCAGAAACTTTAGCTTGTAATAGATATATGGATAGTCTTATTATGGATGAAGATTGTGAAAGTTTACCAGCACATTCTTTCGGAATAGAATATTCTTTAGGATTTCATGTCTGAATGATATTTCTACCAGAACTACTAATTCTCTTGCTATCCTATTTTTCTTAATAGCCACATTGTACGACCATTTAAGAAGATCTTAAATTAGTGTTCAGCCTTTGAATTTAATGATTGGTGTAGCACTTGTAACCTGTTTCTGAATACATCAGGAAACCTTCCATCCCAGGATTTTTATTTCTTCCTCTCCAATTTGATAGTGGTTGGTTTGTTTAATATAGCTGTGCTTTTTAACAATAAACCAGATCAAATCCTTTTTTGGAAGTAAGCAGACTTTAAATGAATTATGAAAGTTAGTAATAATAACTGTTGTAATATAATAGTAGTGCCATGCTTTTGGCAAATATTTCTCCTTCTATGCAAATCTCTATTGGAACATATTTTTTCCTTGGCAAATAACGAGGAGTAAAATTGCTAGGTCATATACAAAAGTACATATTTAGCTTTATAGGATACTACCATACTGTTTTCCAAAGGGTCTGAACTAACATGTTTGAAATTTATATCTAAGCAAGTAGATGTGTTTCATTTCAAATGTTTTATCTTATTTGTTATATTAGTAAATTATTTACTTATTCTTCACTTCTGTACTAGGACAAATAATATTGCAATGGGCATACTTATGAATTGTTTCACAGTACACATGTTTCTCAATAGTATATACCTATAACTGGAGTTGCTGGATTCTAGGATATACTTACATTCAGCTTTTCTTTCTTTCTTTCTTTCTTTTTTTTTTTTTTGAGCCTACAAATACCATTTTATTTTGATGTTAACAATCAGAGAACTATTTATTGGTGTTCACATACATTTTAGAAACATATTGCATAGAAACACATTACATAGGGGGTCTGTCCTTTAAAAATCTAAAACTTCAACCATGCCTCAAGGCATTTATAGCCTGAAGACGTCTAGTCAACACACAGGATTGATTTTAATTTGTTACAAGAATAAAAAAGCGTTGGCTCTGCACCTATAGCTCAGCAGCTAGGGCATCAGCCACATACGCTAGAGCTGGCAGGTTCAAATCCAGCCCAGGGCCTGCCAAACAACGATAGCTACAACCAAAACAATAACATTGTGGCAGACGCCTGTAGTCCTAGCTACTTGGGAGGCTGAGGCAAGAGAATTGCTTAAGCCCAAGAGTTTGAGGTTGCTGTGAGCTAGGACACCATGGCACGCTACCCAAGGTGACAGCTTGAGACTTTGTCTCAAAAAAAAAAAAAAGAAGAAACAAGCATTAATTTCCTTGAAGAAGTTTGTGGAGAACCAGTCTTCAAATGCTTTTTCAGCCTTACTGCTCACTAATATTGCCATTCCTTCTGGTAAAGATTCCTAAAACCTGGTATGAAGGACAGCTGAGTTCCTAGTCACCACCACGTGATGCCTTCTATACCTGAAGGTAGAGTCCTTAGTCAGTGTGATTTTCTTTTCTTTATTTTTAAATAGGAGATCCATATGGGACATTGTGTAAATCTGACCGATGGAGCTGTAGAAGCTGTCCTTACTTACTGCCCTCAGATATGTATATTACTCTTCCATGGATGCCCACTAATAACAGGTAAGTCTGATAGACTGTTTGGGTTCAAATCTGGTTTCATCATTTAACCCATTCCATTATTCAGTTTCCTCATGGGTAAAGTAGCCATAATGATGGTACCTACTTCATAGGCTTAGTCAAGATGATTATATCACACCCTTCCTGTGGTGCCTCACACATAATAAGAGCTCAATAAATGTTAATTATGATGATGGTGCTGATGTTGATGCCAGCAGTGGTCATGATTATGATAGTGAACATGATTTCATGTAGACAATTAAAATGTCCAGTTTATGAATGTGCTAACTGACCTCTAACTGTTTTCAAGCTGTCGACATTGAAATTAGAATAATTTAGACTCAAGAGGCTAATGTGGTTCTTCACTAAAAGAATAAAGGCCGGGCATGGTGGCTCATGCCTGTAATCCTAGCACTCTGGCAGGCTGAGGTGTTTGGATTGCTTGAGCAAGAGTGAGACAGCATCTAAATTAAAAATATAAAAACATTAACAGGGTATTATTGTGGGTGCCTGTAGTCCCTGCTACTCAAGAAGCTAAGGCAGGGTTTGGCACCTACAGCACAGTGGTTATGGCTCTAGCCACATACATCGAGGCTGGCGGGTGCAAACCCGTCCTGGGCCTACTAAACAACAACTGCAACAAAGCAATAGCCTGACGTTGTGGTGGGGGGAAAAAGGTAACTAGTTCAGTTCACAACTCAAAGAATTGAGGCTATAGGGTATACAAACCACATTCTGAGAACCAATGCTTTATGATAAAGAAAGATCCTCAATCAACTGTAGCATTTGAAGCAACAAATCACTTCTTCTTCTATTTTCATGTGGCTACTGGAAGTAGGTAGAAGTAGACATCGAAATGGCAGGAGTTTTAAATATTTGGGATAGAGTAACTATATATATAGTAGCGACTCTTACTTTATTGCCCTGAGTAGAGTGCCATGGTGTCACACAGCTCACAGCAACCTCCAAATCCTGGGGTTAGGCGATTCTCTTGCCTCAGCCTCCCCAGTAGCTGGGATTACAGGCACCCTCCACAACGCCCAGCTATTTTTTTGTTGCAATTTGGCCAGGGCCGGGCTCAAACCCACCACCCTTGGTATATGGGGCCAGTGCCCTACCCACTGAGCCACAGGTGCCACCCAGTAACAATAATTTTGACCTGGGAGATCACTTAACAACAGTGTTACTGTTATGTAAATGACCCAAAAATGGCCGGTGGGGACCGATGTTGTTTACTTCTTCACAGAAGACCAGGACAATTAGTCAAAAGCCTGTCAGTGTCAAACTTGATTTTTTACACATCCAATTATTTTAAATATAGCCTAAGTAAGCTTATTTTTAGCCAACTAGAGCCTGCCTGCTTTGCATGCCCTGCAGACTATGCCCAACATTTATTTACCCATTAATGAAACCCAAGACTGTAAAAGACACAAACTGTGGTTGCCTTTTGGGGCTCTCTAAACCAGAAACTCTCCATCTTGCTACTGAACAACCTCATCTGTCCAGTCCCCCATAAATTCCCTTACCCCCCTCCCTTTCTTAGTAGTGGCTCCCTCACACTGTTGCCCTGAAGAGCCTATGAGGGACTTCCCCTGCCTGCAAACCTGTCACAGTGCTGCCCAAAGAACGCTTGCTGTGTCCTACTGCCACCAGGTGGTCATAACTTTTTCCTTGTTCTGCTCTGAAATCCTTCAGATTCACTATAGTGGCTTGGCATTCTAGAAAATATCCATATGTATATATAAAACTTTTTGGATTTTTTATATATCTAAATTTGCAAAGTGCAACATACTGCTACAATAAGTGCTACTGTTAATTTATCAAGGGCTTTGAGAAATACTATAGATAAGAGCTATTTAACTTTGTTTATGCAAGCATTTTCCCAATTTTTAGCACAGAACACTTTTCTGATTGACCTAGCCAACTCATTCATTATATTTTATTATGTTAATATTTTCCTGATCCCTGATCATGGAATAGGAAAATAAAATACTGAAATCTTTGGCACAATTTGAAATCTTATTTAATGATAGTGCCAAGAGTAAAACTTAAATCTCAAGATACAGTGATATGAGCAGTGATCTCCGGCCACCTTACCAAGACTTTTTTTTTTGAGACAGAGGCTTACTATGTCACCCTTGGTAGAGTGCTGTGGTGTCATAGCTCACAGCAACCTCATACTCTTGGACTCAAGTGATTCTCTTGCCTCAGCCTCCCAAGTAGCTGGGACTACAGGCACCTGCCATAATGCCCGGCTATTTTTTGGTTGCAGTTGTTTAGCTGGACCAGGCCAGGTTCGAACCCACCACCCTTGGTGTATGTGGCTAGTGCCATAACCACTGTGCTACAGGCACCGAGCCATCATAAGGAACTTTAAAAGTGGAAGAAGGAAAGAGAAGAATAACCCATAGACAGAATAGCATGAAAATTCTACCCAATGTTGCACACTTTGAATAAAGCAGGAATGTAAGGAATGTGGTAGAAAGTGGAAATGTCAGGGAAGTAGATTCTCCTGTAGAGCCTCAAAAAAATGTATAGTCCTGTTGACATTTGATTTTATCCTATTGAGACCCATTTTGGAATTCTGATGTTTAAAACTGTATGATAGTAAATTTGTTGTTTTTAGCTACAAAATTTGTGGTAATTTGTTACAGCAGCAGTAGGAAACTAATACAACATATCACATTGATTTTTATTTCATTCATTTATTTATTTATTTATCTATTTTTGAGGCAGAATTATACTCAGTTGCCCTGGGGTTAAGTGCCCTGGCATCATAGTTCCCAGCAACCTCAAATTCTTGGGCTCCAGAGATCATTTTTTTTTTTTTTTTGAGACAGAGTCTCACTATGTCACCCTCAGAAGAGGGCCATGGCGTCATAGCTCACAGCAAGCTCAACTCGGCTTAAGTGATTCTCTTGCTTCAGCCTCCCAAGTAGCTGGGACTACAGGCACCTGCCACAACACCTGGCTATTTTTTGGTTGCAGCTGTTGTTTAGCAGGCCTTGGCTGGGTTCGAACCCATCAGCCTCAGAGTACGTAGCTGGCACCGTAACCACTATGATACGAGCACTGAACCTCAAGAGATCATCTTGTCTAAGCCTCTCGAGTGGCTGGGACTACAGGCACCCACCACTACCTGGCTAGTTTTTCTTTTTCTTTTTTTTTTTTGAGACAGAGTTTCACTATGTTGCCCTTTATAGAGTGCAGTCCTGTCACAGCTCATAGCAACTGCAAACTCTTGGGCTTAAGCAATTCTCTTGCCTCAGCCTCCCAACTAGCTGGGACTATAGGTGCCTGCCACAACACCTGGCAATTTTTTTGTTGTTGTTGTAGTTATCATTGTTGTTTGGCAAGCTCAGGCCAGTTCAAACCTGCCAACCCTGGTGTATGTGGCTGGCACCCTAGCCGCTGAGCTACAGGTGCCAAGCCTAGTTTTTCTATTTTTGTTAGAGATAGGGTCTCACTCTTCCTCAGGCTGGGCTTGAACTCCTAAGCTCAAGGAATCCATCAGCCTCTGCCTCCCAGAGTGCTAGGATTATAAGGGTGAGCCACTGCACTCGGCCCAAATACCTATTTTTTTTAAGTGTTACCATGATAGGTGCTCTGTACCTATGAGAGCTACCATTAATTAATTAATTCAGTTGTATACTTTGCTTTATATATTATCTCATTTAGTCCTTTAACTCTAGGAGTTATACTAATTATCATCTCTCCAAGTTTATACATGAGGAAACATTGAATATTTTTGATTACTGTGAATTAATATATTATTATTGTTTTCTTTTATAGATCATTCTCGAGAAGTCTTGGAGCGATTAGTAGGCCCAAACAAACTAAAGCAAGTGACATGGACTGTTTATTGATGGTATTGAAGTTTATCAAAGTTATGAAAGCTTATCAAAACTACTTTCCGAGAAAATGGTCTATAGAGATTTATTTTCCACTTAATTTAACACTACTTTACTATTTTATTGTCTTATTTAAGCTATAACTCTCAGAGAACCAGCTAAATTTCAGTATATACACAGTTTGTGCTTTAAGTTAACACAACTCAGACATTTTAATACTGCTATTCTATATCTGTTGGATGAGTCATTGTTTTTGAAATAGTGATCCCAGCATGAACTCTATATTGGGGAAGCCAAGGGAGGGGGAGGAATTGGGGTTTGTTTCTTAAATAACAAAGTTTAAAATTATGTTTTTCCTCAACATTTTCTTCTCCTACATAGGTATTTGAGCTATTATAAGAGACATTTGCCAATATGGATAAACTTTAGGAGAATTCTAAGTAAAGGTATTTCTAAAAGCCTAACTACCTTCCTCACTGTTTTCTGGCTCTTACCTCCATGAAGTGTTTAAATGTCCATTTGCCAAAAGCAACCTGAACATCATTCTTCTCAGAATTTACATATTTCCTTGTTTCGCTGAAATAAAGTGATTTATTAGCCATTTGGCATATTAATATTAGTGAGGCCCTTGAACAGATACTTACTTCATTGATTTTTATGGCTCCTCTTCCCAAATACAATTCACACATCTGTAAACTTTTCTTCCTTAGCAAAATTGCATTCAAAAATGTATAAAAATGAGTTAATGAGTAAATATAGAATATCATTGCAGAGATTGTATTCTTAAAGCTCTGTTGAGTTCACATTTTTACATTTTCAAATAAACAGTAAAGGTCTTAGTTTTCAAGTGAAAACTCTTTGGTAATCACAAAATTATCTGATATGACACATACCATGTTTAAACTAACCCCTGATTTAGCATACACCCTGTGCCATGAGCCTGTCTCACTGGGACTTTCTTAAAAGGAGAAGTATGGTATGGTAAGTTTCTTGTACATACCAAGGGTATGGGGAGGCTGGGGGAGGGGGTACATGTTCAACTTCATTTCTTGTCCTTACTATTAATTTATAAATGTGGTATGTTTATATATATATTGCCAATACAAAAGTGATGCATATGTATATGTGGATAAAATAGGCAAGGCCTGTTCTACCTGTGAAATTTTTCTAAAGACAAATTTAATAAAATTTAATATTGATGTCTAACCAAGTCAATAGTATGTTCTTCTTTTCACAGGAACTAGTTTTAAGATCTAAGGTGTGAGCTTCTTGGGATCTATAAAGGATTTTATCTTCCTAAAGAACTCTGTGGTTTGATCTATTTTTTACCACTCTGTTCGAAATATCAGGACCAGGTGGCATCCGTAGCTCAGTGGGTAGGGCACTGGCCACATGCACCAGGGCTGGTGGGTTCTTGAACCCAGCCCTGGCCTAATAAAAATTTAAAAATAGCTGGGAATTGTGGCAGGCACCTGTAGTCCCAGCTACTTGGGAGGCTGAGGCAAGAGAATCACTTAAGCCCAAGAGTTGGAGGTTGCTGTGAGCTGTGACGTAGTGAGACTCTGTCTCAAAAAAAAAATAAAAATAAAAAAAAATTAGCCAGGTGTCATGGTACCTACCTATAGGTCCTATTACTCAGGAGGCTGAAGCAGGAGGATTACTTGAGTCAGGCATTTGAGGTTGTAATAGCCACGATGACACCACTGTACTCTAGCCTGAGCCACACAGAATGAGACATTGTCTCAAAGCAATCTTTTTTTTATTTTTCTTGAGACAAAATCTCTCTTTGTGCCTTGGGTAGAATGATGTGTCATCATAGCTCCCAGCAATCTCAAACTTTTGAGCTTGAGCAATCCTCTTGCTTCAGCCTCTTTAGTAGCTGAGACTACAGGCGTGTGTCATTACTCACAGCTGGTTTTTCTATTTTTAGTCTCACTCTTGCTCAGGTTGGTCTTGCACTCTTGAGCTCAGGTAATCACCTGTCTTATTTTCCCAGAGTGCTAGGATACGGGTTTGAGCCACTGTGCCTGACCAAAGCAAAGAAATTCTTTTTTTTTTTTTTTTGAGACAGAGCCTCAAGCTGTCCCCCTGGGTAGAGTGCTGTGGCATCACAGCTCACAGCAACCTCCAACTCCTGGGCTCAAGCGAGTCTCCTGCCTCAGCCTCCCAAGTAGCTGGGACCACAGGC
>CAUYQV010045995.1:0-10061 GCA_963574575.1 Galagoides demidoff
GGGATTGCATTAAAATTATATATTGCTTTGGGTAGTATGGACATTTTAACAATGTTGATTCTTCCCAGCCATGAGTATGGTATGTTTTTCCACTTGTTAACATTTTCAGCTATTTCTTTTCTTAGAGTTTCATAGTTCTCTTTGTAGAGATCTTTCACATCCTTTGTTAGGTAAACTCCCAAATATTTCATCTTCTTTGGCACTACCGTGAACAGAATAGAGTCCTTGACTGTTTTTTCAGCTTGGCTATTGTTGGTGTATATAAAGGCTACCGATTTATGAGTGTTGATTTTGTAACCTGAGATGCTGCTGTATTCCTTGATCACTTCTAAGAGTTTTGTACTAGAATCTCTGGTGTTTTCCAGGTATACAATCATGTCATCTGTGAAGACTGAAAGTTTAATCTCTTCTGACCCTATATGGATGCCCTTGATCGTCCTTTGTTCCCTAATTGCGATGGCTAAAACTTCCATCACAATGTTAAAGAGCAATGGAGATAATGGGCAACCTTGTCTCATTCTTGATCTGAGTGGAAATAATTTCAATTTAACTCCATTCAATACGATATTGACTGTAGGTTTGCTGTAGATGGCCTCTATCAGTTCAAAAAATGTCCCTTCTATACCAATTTTCTTAAGTGTTCTGATCATCAAGTGATGTTGGATATTATCAAAAGCTTTTTCTGCATCAATTGAGAGAATCATATGGTCTTTGTTTTTTAATTTGTTTATGTGATGAATTATATTTATGGATTTATGTATGTTGAACCAGCCTTGGGACCTTGGGATAAAACCTACTTGGTCATGATGTATAATTTTTTTGATGTGTTGATGGATTCCATTTGTTAGTATTTTGTTGAATATTTTCACATCAATATTCATTAGCGATATTGGTCTATAATTTTATTTTCTTGTTGGGTCTTTTCCTGGTTTGCGGATCAAGGTGATGTTTGCTTCATAGAATGTGTTGGGTAGTATTCCATCTTTTTCTATATTTTGGAAAAGGTTAAGTAATATAGGTACTAGTTCCTCTTTAAAGGTTTGGTAGAATTCTGAAGTGAAGCCTTCTGGTCCTGGGCTTTTCTTTTTAGGGAGATTTTGTATGGTTGATGCTATTTCAGAACTTGAGATAGGCCTGTCCAAAATTTCCACTTGATTCTGGCTAAGTCTTGGAAGGTGGTGTGCTTCCAAGTATTGGTCAATTTCCTTCAGATTGTCATATTTCTGGGAATAAAGTTTCTTGTAATATTCATTAAGGATTTTTTGAATTTCTGCGAAGTCTGTTGTTATTTCGTCTTTACCATTTCTGATTGATGAAATTAGAGATTTTACTCTTCTTTTCCTGGTTAGGTTGACCAATTTATCTATTTTATTGAGCTTTTCAAAAAACCAACTTTTTGATTTATTGATCTGTTGTATAATCCTTTTGTTTTCAATTTCATTTAATTCTGCTCTAATTTTGGTTATTTCTTTTCTTCTGCTGGGTTTGGGATTGGAATGTTCTTCCTTTTCCAGTTCCTTGAGATGTCCCATTAAGTTGTTAAGTTCTTCTCTTTCCGTTCTCTTGAGGAAGGCTTGGAGTGCTATAAATTTCACTCTTAGGACTGCCTTAGTGGTATCTAGAGGTTCTGACAATTCATGTCTTCATTATTGTTTTGTTCCAAAAATTTGGTAATTTCCTTCTTAATCTTGTCTCTGACCCATCTATCATTCAGCATAAGGTTATTTAGCTTCCATTTTTTTGTGTGAGTCTGCAGATTCCTGTTGTTACTGAGTTCAACTTTTATTCCATGATGGTCTGAGAAGGTCCAAGGAATAATTTTATTCTTTTAAATTTGCTGAAGTTAGACTTGTAACCTAAAATGTGATCAATTTTGGAGTATGTTCGATGGGCTGATGAGAAAAATGTGTATTCAGTTTTGTTAGGATGAAATATTCTGTAGATGTCTGTTAAATCCAAATGTTGGATAATTAAGTTGAAATCTAAAATTTCTTTGCTCAACTTTTTATTGGAGGATCTATCCAACACTGCCAAGGAGTGTTGAAATCTCCAACTATGATGGAGCTGGAAGAAATCAAGTTGTTCATGCCTGTTAGAGTGTCTCTTATAAATTGAGGTCCATTCTGGTTGGATGCTTAAATATTAATAATTGAAATCTCATTATATTGAGTTTTACCCTTAACAAATATAAAGTGACCATCCTTATCCTTGTTTATTTTTGTTGGTTTAAAGTGTATTGTATCTGCAAATAAAATTTCAACACCTGCTTTTTTCTGCTTTCCATTTGCCTAGAGTATAGATGACCATCCCTTTCCCCTAAGTCTATATTTATCTTTTAAGGTAAGATGAGATTCTTGTATGTAGCAGATATCTGACTTGAGTTTTTGTATCCAGTCAGGCAACCTGTGCCTCTTTAGAGGACAATTTAAGCCATTCACATTAATTGAGAATATTGATAAGCCTGGTAAAATTTTGGGTATCAAGTTTCTCAAAATTACAGTGGTCATTTTTAATCCTTTCCCCACTTTGGAAGTTGGAATTTGATCAAAAATTTCTGTGTGAGTTTACATTTGTGGTGGAGGATTACACTGGTCATTATGGAGGAAAGGTCTGAGAATATCCTGGAGAACTGATTTAGTTATGGCAAATTTCTTCAACATGTGAATGTCATTAAAGTATTTAATTTCTCCACCATAGAGGAAACTCAGTTTAGCTGGATACAGGAGTCTGGTTGAAAGTCGTTTTCTTTTAGGAGATTGAAAGTTGATGACCACTGTCTTCTAGCCTGAAAGTTTTCAGCAGAGAGATCTGCAGTTGTTCTAATATTCTTCCCCTTATAGGTTATGGTTTTCTTATGTCTGGCTGCTTTTAGAATTTTCTCTTTCATATTAACTTTAGTGAAGTTAATAATGATGTGCCTGGGAGACATCTTATTCGGGTTGAGTTGTGCTGAAGTTCTGAAACTGTCAGCTATCTGAATTTCAGGATCTCTTGGCATATCTGGAAAGTTCTTTCATGATTTCATGAAGAAGAGCCTCTGTGTTTTGTGAAGCTCAGGGATTCCTATAAGGCAAATATTAGCTCTCTTTGAATTCTCCCAGAGCTCTCTGAGAGAATGATCCATTTTGCTTGCCATTTCTTTTCCTCTTTGAGCACTTGAGCACATTCAAAAGCTTTGTCTTCAATGTCAGAGATCCTTTCTTCTGCTTGCTCCATTATGTTAGCGAGGGATTCTACCATATTTTCCAGATCTATGAGGGCTGCAAACTCTAGCCTCAATTTGTCAAAATCTTTGGTCATTTTATCTTTGAAATCATTGAATTCTTGAGACATCTTTTGAATAATTCCTTGAAATTCTGATTCCCTCCTTTTCTCCATTCCGTTAATCTTATTTGTTATCCAGACTCTGAACTCAATTTCTGATATCTGAGCCATCTGTTTATGGATGGGATCTTCAATTGCATCTGCCAATTCCTTCCTTGGCGTGGGGGGTGGGGGGTTGTTGATCTACTCTGGTTATTCATGTTACTGGAGTTTGTCTGCTGATTCTGCCCCATGCTTAATTTACACTGTTTGGCTAGATTAGCAGATAAGGAGAAGTTGGGTTGGGGGCTCTAGGAGTAGATTAACTAGCCCTTTTGGGTCGTAGCTCACCTGAGCAGGGTTGATGTGCATTCTTCAACTTTCTCTCTTGGCTCTGCTCTAAACCATCAGCTTATTTGCTAAACTTCTGTCTTTTAACTCTTCTTCTGGATGGAAGCCTCTGTGGAAAGCTGACTACAGTCCATTTACCTCCACCCCCTTACAAAACTTTTTTTTAAGGCACAGTCTCACTTTGTTGCCTGGGCTCTGGAATTAGCCTGGCTCAAAGTCCTGGGCTGAAGTGATCCTCCTGCCTCAGCCTCATGAGTAGCTGAGACTGCAGTTGCCCACCACCGTTGGCTAGTTTTTCTGTTTTTAGTGGAGATGGGGGGGTCTCACTCTTGTTCAGGCTGGTCTCAAACTCCTGAGCCCAAGTGATTCTCCCAGGTTGGTCTTCCAGAGAGCTAGGATTACAGATGTGAGCCATGGTACCAGCCAGCTATTATATTCTTTATGCATATGGTCTCTTTGGGCCTTTCCCTAATTATGTTTTATTTATAGTAGTCATATTTCACTTATTGATTTGTAAAGATTATTTACAGATTAATGACAACTATTAATTATGCACAGAATGTTGCGATTTTATTTCTACTCTGATTGTGCTTGTGTTTTCTCCTGTATATAGTTTAACTTTTAAAATTAATTACTTATACAAGTGATCTACCTGGAATTAATTTTGGAGTATTATAAGTGAAGAAATCAAATTCTTTTTCCAATTATCTAGACATTTTTAAAGAAGTTTTTACTAATTTTATTTATTTATTCATTTATTTATTTATGTATATTAGTGATAGGATCTTGATCTGTTGCACAGGCTATAGTGTAGTGGTTTGAACACAGCTCACTGCAACTTCAAAGTCCCTGGCTCATGTGATCTTCCTGCCTCAGCCTTCCATAGCACTGGGATTACAGGCCTGAGCTATGACACCCAGCCTTTTATACTGTTTTTTTTTAAATGATTTTTTATAAGTAATTATTTTTTATTGAATCATAACTTTGTACATTGATGCATGTATGGGGTTCAGGGTACTTATTCGATATACAATGTGGAATGTTTACATTGAACCAAGTAACACATCCATCATAATTATACTCATTTCTTAATAGTTTTGAAATGTACCATTGCATCATGCACATTAGGTGAGGTTCCTCCGAATACCCTCCCTTCTTCCATATCCCCTCTCCCCACCCCTTTTAAAATGATTTTAATCTAACTATTTTATCTATTTCTGATACAACATTGAACACTTTAATGTTTTACACTTTAAAATTACCATATTGAGGAGATATACTTTCAGAAAGATGGTACAGATGTATTTTTCCCTATTCTTTCTGCTAAGCACAACTATAATAAAGTTATGGATTTTTTTTTTTTTTGAGACAGGTCTCACTTTGTTGCCTTCAGTAGAGTGTTTGTGTGCCATAGCTCACAGCAACCTCAAACTCTTGGGCTCAGTGATTATCTTGCTTCAGCCTCCTGAGTAGCTGGGACTACAGGCAACTGCCATATCATCTGGCTATTTTTAGAGACCAAGTTTCATTCTTGCTCAGGCTGGTCTGGAACTCTTGAGCTCAGGCAATCCACCTGCCTCAGCCTCCCCTAGCACTAGGATTATAGGCCTGAGCCACCATACCCAGCCTAAATTCTGGAATTTTTTTTTTTTTTGAGACAGAGCCTCAAGCTATTGCCCTGGGGAGAGTGCCATGGCATCAGAGCTCACAGAAATCTCCAACTTGTGGGCTTGAGCGAGTCTCCTGCCTCTGCCTCCCAAGTAGCTGGGACTACAGGCACCTGCTACAACAGCCAGCTATTTTTTGTTTGTTTGTAGCTGTCCTTGTTGTTTGGTGGGCCAGGCTGGATCCAAACCCACCAGCTCAGGTGTATGAGGCTGGCACCTTATCTGCTTGAGCCACAGGGGCCAAGCCAATTCATATTTTATATGAAAGAAACAAAAGTAGAATCTCAAAGGTGGAAAGGAGCTATTTGGCTAAGGAACTCAAGACCCAACGAATGACACAAAGGTGAGTCCCCTGGGTTCTCCTTTTGCTTCATCTTCCCCAGACATGAGGGTGGAGAAGTCAATAGGTACTTAAAGTCAAACAACAACAGGTACTGGCAAAACAAGCAGCAACAGAAAACAAAAAAGAAAAGCCTATTCTCCCCAGCCACAGGACTAGGAAAGCTACAGCCTTACAAAAAGAAAATATTCAAGTATAACTGTTCACTTCAGCCAAACATAATAGAAAAGAATTGCAGCTACACTTTACAGTCTCCAGCAAAAGACCAAGTGGGGAGCCCAGACTTCCATCCTTGCTAGACTATAATGCAGTGGTTTTCAATCTTCCTAATGCTGCAACGCTTTATACAGTTCCTCATGTTGTGGTGACCCCCAACCATAAAATTATTTGCATTACTACTTCATAACTGTAATTTTGCTACTGTTATGAATCATAATGTAAATATCTGATATGCAGGATGGTCTTAGGCGACCCCTGTGAAAGGGTCATTCGACCCCCAAAGGGGTCAAGATCCATAGGTTGAGAACTGCTGCAACAAGATGCCCTAATACCCTTGCTAGATGGTGTCTGAAGAAGCCCAGTATATATTCAGGACTTTCATTCCCATTCAGTGGTAACCAGGTCACCCAGCCCCCTACTTAGTGTTGGCAGAGGCCACGTGAAAAGCAATAATGAGCTTTACTCCTTGTGGGGTGATGTAAGAGAAAACCAAGGAGGGAGCTTCCACTCTCATTCCCACCTGGAAGGAGCCTGGAACCCCTGGTGTCAACAGAGGTAGAACTGGATCTTTCAAACCCGCTGGCAGGCATGGGGCAGCCCTCCTTTTCTCTCACTAGATATTGCTGGGAAAGACCTGCTCAAATAAGATTTAAGTAAGACCCAGTGTTTTGTGACATAACACTCCAAATGTCCTGATTTCAGTTAAAAATCATTTATTGTAGTGGAGTAAGAACAAAAAAACATTTAGCAAAACAATCAAACACCTCAGGGGTAAAAAAAAGATATGAAGAAGAACCAAATGGAGATTTTAGAATTAATCGACAAGGTCTGACAATTAAGATCCCAAACTCATTCTACAAAGAACTCTACATGCTCATTGCTGAATATCACTATGGTCACCTTTGAAGTACTTTCCTTGGGAAGCTATGCACTGATTCCAGCACCTAGTCTTTTCTTCAAAGCAATTTTAGAACTCTTCTTCTGGACTGGCCATCAGAGCTGTTGTGACACACTTATCACTCTTGATGTCCTGAATGCATAAAAATGTCTTTCTTTTCAATATTTATATTATCTTTGGATGAATAACCAAAGTAATAGGAGGCCAGATCATGTGAGTAGGGAGGATGTTCCAATACATTTATGTGTTTACTGGCAAAAAACTCCCTCACAGACAGTGCCACATGACCTGGTGCACTGTTGTGATGCAAGAGCCATGAGTTATTGGCCAAGATTTTCAGTGTTGATTTTCTTAACTGTTTCTGCATTGTTATTTACTTGGTCTGCTATGCTTCTCACAGTCAGCTGATTATTTTGAAACACAATCTGATTAATTTTTGCAGTTTTTTCAGTTCTGCTCATTACTGGACATCCTCACTTCTCTTCATCAGTGATGCTTTCTCTCCCCTCAGAAAAACATTTAATCCATTTGTACACTGTCATTTTCTTCATGGTATTGTTTCCCCAAACTTGGACTAGCATGTCCCTGATTTTACTTCCAAGTTTAACAAGAAATTTATGAATGTTTCTTTGTTGCTCTATTTCAAGATCTGCCTGAGTAGGCACACAAAAACATACAACAACAGTAATGAATGCCATTAAGCAACACTGTCACATGTCAACATGAGCAAAGCTGTGAGACACTGATATGCCACACACCGAGATGTTTGTACAGTGCTGCCAATGCAAGCACATGATGGCAAGTTCACAAACTTAATTGCATATGATAAAACAAAATAGATAACTGAACAAATGGGCCCAACAGCAGAGCGAATGGAAGAAACAATCAGAGAACTGGGAGATAGAATCTAAACAACAGAGAGAAAATAGATCAGAAAAGAAAAAAAATAAGAAATAACACAACCTCAGGGACAAAATACAAATAGGCATAATAATAGATGTAACAATTTGTGTTATTTAAGTCCTAGAAGGAAAGAAGAAAGAAGTTGAGGCTAAAAAAGTACTTAAAGAAATAATGAATGAAAAATTCCCAAATTGACTAAAAAGGAATAGACATATAGGTATAAAAAATCCATACCAATGGGTGGCGCCTGTGGCTTAAAAAGGTAGGGTGCCAGTCCCATCTGCCAGAGGTGGTGAGTTCAAACCCAGCCCTGGCCAAAAACTACAAAAAAAAAAAAAAAAAAAAAAAAGAAAAGAAAAGAAAGAAAAAAAGAAATCCATTCCAAGATACATATACATCAAAGTCAAAATTCTAAAAATTGAAAACAAAAAAAAAATTTCTTGAAAGTAGTGAGAAACAACACATTAGCTATATGGGAAAACAATTCAGATGACAGTAGAATTCCCATCAGAAATCACAGAGATCAGAACAAAGTGGTTCAATATTTTGCAAATGTTTAAAGAAAAACAAATACATATTAATTCAGAATTCTATACACAAAGAAAATATCAGGCGGCACCTGTGGCTCAGTGGGTAGGGTGCCAGCCCCATATGCCGAGGATGGTAGGTCCAAACCCAGCCCTGGCCAGCAAAAAAAAAAAAAAAAAACTGTAAAGAAAATATCCTCCAGGAATAAAGAGAAAATAAAAACATGAGATGAAGAATAACTAAGAGAATCTGTCACCAATAGACCTACCCTAAAAGAATGGCCCAAGGAAGTTTTCTAAAAATAAAAGAAAGAATAAAAGAAAGACTCTTAGAACATCAGAAAGGAAAAAATTATATAAATAATGTGTAATTTATAAATTATATCTTTATATTATATGTAAATACAGGTGAGTACAGTGGACTTGCTTTGTTTTCTTTCTTTGAGTTTTCTAAATTATGTTGACAGATGAAGCACAAAGCTGCAACACTGTCTAATGTGGTTCTCAATGTATGTAAAGGAAATATTCAAGATAATTATATAGGCATACCTCAGAGTGGGTTTGGTTCCAGACCACTGCAACAAAAATAGAATATTCATTCTTCTCAAGAGTGCATAGCACATCCTTCCAAATAGATCATATGCCAGGCCATGGAACAAGTCTTCACAAATTTAAGAAGACTGAAATTATTCAAAGTATCTTTCCAATCACAGTGGAATGAAACTATAAAACAAAAATAGAATAGAAATAGGAAAACTCACAAATACAGGAAAATTAAACAGCACTATTAAACAACCATTGGGTCAAAAAAGAAATCAAAAGAAAATCTGGAAATATTTTGAGATGAACAGATGGAAACACAACAAAAGAAAACTTACGGGATGCAGCAAACACAGTGCTAAGAGAGGAGTTTATTAACAATAAATACTTATTTTATAAAAATCTCAAGTAAACATCCTAATTGTACCTCGATGAATTATAAAAGAAGGACAGACTAAACACCAAATTAGCAAAAGGAATGAAATAATAAATATCAAAGCAGAATTAAATGAAATAGAAAATAGAAAACACTTTTAAAAAACTGACAAAACTATGACTTGGTGTTTTGAAGAGAAAAACAAAACTGACAAACCATTAAAAAGAAGACTCAAATAAAAACATCAGAAATGAAAGAGAAGACATTACAAAAGACCCCACAGGGACACATCATAAAAATTATATTTTAAACAATTGTATGTCAACACATTGGACAGGCGAAAAGAAACAGAGACATTTCTAGAAATATACAATTTTCCAAGACTGAATCAAGAACAAATAGAAACCCTGAGTAAACCAATAAATAAACAAGAAGATTGAAAACAAGTAATAAAGAAAAACTACCCACAAAGAAAAAACCCAAGACCAACTGGCTTCATGGGTGAGTTTTAACATACATTTAGAGAAGAATTAATACCAACTCTTCTTAAATTCTTCCAAAGAACAGAAGGAGAGGGAAATGTTTCTAAAGCTGTTTGATGAAGGTAGCATCACCTTGATACTAAAACCAGATGATGACACCTCATGAAAAAAGTGCCATTATAGGCCAATATTCTTGAAGATCATAAATTCAAAAATTTTCAACATAATATTATCAATTTTAATGTGATAGCATATTTAAAAAGTTACATACTATAACCAAGTCAGATTCATCCTATGGATATAAAGATGGTTTAACATATACAAATAAATCAATGTGGCATACCATCTGAACATAATAAAGAGTAAAATTACATGGTCATCTCAGATGCATAAAAATTATTTGATTTTGTTTTTGTTTATGAGGCAGTCTGACTCTGTCTCCCTGGGTAGAGTGC
>CAUYQV010045996.1:0-24471 GCA_963574575.1 Galagoides demidoff
AGTCTCTGCCCCTGTCTCCTGTGGCCTTTCCTCTTGTGTCTGTGTCTCTTTTCAATTTTTCCTCCTCGTAAAAAAACAGCAGTCAGGCTGGATTTAAAACCCAGAGTCATACAGGAATGAGAGCTTGTTGACAAATTAGCAGAAGGTTGTGAGAGAAAGTATCAGGATGTCTTCAAGTGTCAGGACTAAGAGGCTAGGCGTGGTGGCTCACACCTGTCATCCCAGCACTCTGGGAGGCCAAGGTGGGTAGATTGCCTGAGCTCACCAGTTGGAGACCAGCCTGAGACAGAGAGAGACATCATCACTAAAAATAGCCAGGTGTTGTGGCAGGTGCCCGTAATCCCAGCTATGCAGGAGACTGAGGCAAAAGAATCTCTTGAGCCCAAGAATTTGAACTTGCTGTGAGCTATGATACCACGCACTCTATGGAGGGCAGCAAAATGAGACTCTGTCTCAAAAAAAAAAAAAACAACAAGAGAAATACACCTGCCTTGTACAGATCAGAGGAGACTGAAAGGGGGCAGCTCTGGGAGCTGTGAGTCAGGACTCATTTTGTCTGCTAGTAGTTCAGATGGAAACATCATGTATACATTAATAGTTACAGTGATTAATTACACTGTAATGAATACAGTGATTACATTAATAATTGCAGCTATTACATTAATAAGTACACAGTGATGACACCAATAAAAAGCTGTTCTTTTACTCATCCTTTATAACAAGTATGGAAGTAAAGTTTTATGTGTAAGTGGTACTTCATGGTTCCATAGAGGTTTGTTTGCCACATGACAAGAAAAGTATTAACGTTTTATTGTTTGTATTCATAAACACTTCTCTTGCTGAAGGCTGGCGTATTTCCTCACCCATACCAATGATGGGGGGGTGTCTAAGGGGAAATAGAAGTGGGGAGCACAGGAGGTAACTGTGTCATCTTTTTTATGATTATTTCCTACTATTATTTAAATCCATCTATATAACAATTACCAAGCAATCACAATTCCTTTCTTTTCTCTCTTCCTTTTTTTTTTTTTAAAGATTCAACCTGCATTTTAAAAATCCAAAATATTGCCTGAGCCAGAGCAAGACCTTGTCTCTAAAAACGGCCAGGCATCGTGGCAGGTGCCTGTAGTCCCAGCTACTAGGGAGGCTGAGGCAAGAGAATTGCTTGAGCCCAAGAGTTTGAGGCTGCTGTGAGCGGTGACGGCACAGCACTCTACCGAAGTAGACAAAGTGGGACTCTGTCTAAAAATAAATAAATAAATATTTTAGTTGAGACAAACTAACGTGGCCCAACATTCTAGAAACATCTGTTTTCATTCATAGCTTCTTTTCCCTCCTATTTCCCTAAGTTTCTAGGGAAATTACTTCTTGTGTGTTTGGAAATGATTGCAAATAGGAACACATGACCCACTGAACACTGCATTGATTGTTCGACTTAAATCTAGAGTATCTGATTGGTTCTGAATGAATATAGGATTTTAACAGTTTTATAAGAACAGAGACTTCAAAAAAATAATCGTTCAATGCCCTCATGCCTTAAAAACTGTCCTGAAGATCCTTCCTACACAGACGCTTCATCCCAAATTATTTGCCCCTTTCCATAAATGAAGGAGTGAGTTCCTGTAACATAAACCGAAAGGAAACGTGTGATAAAAGTTGAGGGGTTTAGAAAGGACACTGCCCTTTAGAGATAATGGACCTATTGCCTGCTCCACGCATGAGTGCCACGTCTCATCACCGTTAAGGGAGACACACACGAGCATCCATGTACCTGGTATAACGAATTTCTGAATGCATAGTAGCATCTAATCTATCCCCACATAGTTTGTCTTTGAGCAGCCAAACAAAAGTACCCCTGACATTTGGGACTAGAGGCAAGCATCTGAGTGATTTTAAAGTAATAAGAAACGCTAAGAACACAATCCTTTGTACCTTTCTTCTAGTCTTTTAGAAGGACTCTAAAAAAAGTCCTTCTGGTCACACTGATGTAACTCATTGCAGGGGATTTAAGAGCCTGGTTTCAACGCAATGAGATCACCTAATCCATTAAATTGGATCACCTGTAATGCACCACCACAGTGCCGGACACAAACTTAGTACTCAGAAAGGGCAGCTGCCCTCCCAATCCCATTCAGCTTTTCAGCATAGAAAATGACCTTGGCATTAGCTATCAATAAATGACTCTTAATTAGAAAGCTTTTTTCCCTCTGAATTCAAAGGCTCTTGACTGTAGATTATCTGCTGATATTTTCAGCAGGTTAGGGTAGCCGCTGCCTACAGCTTTTTAACTATACAATTTGTTTTAAAATCAGATGGTCACAGTATTCAAGCAAATATATTAAGGAAATTATAACTATAACTTACCCAAGCAATACATGACTATAGTATTCCAATAAACATGAAAATATATGCTGAAAACCAGGGTAGTTTTAATAGCTAGTCCTTTCCTACATATCTTCAGTAATTTCTCTCTAGTAGTCAATGTTAGCATTCAGCTCTAACAAACGTTCTTTGTATAGCTGGTCTGTATTCAGCGATGGGACAGAGTAATTAATTGTTTTGAAATAAGATACTTCATAGATAGATGCTGGACTTGGTGTTTGTTGAAGTGATCACTCAGTTTATCTAGATGAGATTTTATCTGTCTTCTGTATTGATATGCTAGGAGTGAGCATAACCTCTTCCCTCTCCCCACCTAAAACTGGCATACTGCTGACACAAGTATCTTCATATTGTCTACGATGATCGCATATATAATTATACGACTAAAATGTTTTGGGAAAGATAGATCTAAAACTGGAGAGAGAAGGAAAAATAGAGAGATTCTGACGTAGAGTCTGGAAACAGCACAGATCAAACGAGTAGTGGAGGGAGCCGGCCAGAACAGGGCTGAGACGACCGAAAGTTTCCTGACATTTTTTTTTGTTTTATTTATTTATTTATTTATTTTATTAATTGATACTGTATACATTAACGCAAATATGGGGTACATTTTACTGTTTTCGTATACAATTTGAAATACTTTCATCAAGCTGGTTAACATAAATTTCATGTCATTTGCTTAGTCATTGTATCAAAACATTTATATTCTAGTTCTAGAAAAGTTCACTTGTACCCTTGTTAGACAGATATGTAGGTGATCTTTCCGGTCACCCTCCCACCACCCATCCGCCCTTCTCCCCTCCCTTTCCCCACCCCCTCCCCATATTCTTGGGCTAGAATTAAGTTGAATCTTTTGCTTGAGAGCTATAGATTAGTTTCATAAAAGGGCTGTGTACATTGGATACTTTTTCTTCCATTCCTGAGATACTTTGCTAAGAAGCACATTTTCTAGTTCCATCCATGTAAACATGAAGGAGGTAAAGTCTCCGTTTTTCTTTATGGCTGCCTAGTATTCCATGGTGTACATATACCACAGTTAACATTCAGTATCACTGCCATGCGCTGAGTTATCACGCACAGAGCTTGCAGCCTGACAGATTTAGTAAATTCCTGAAGTTACACATCTTAGAAATAGGATAAGCAGGCATATTTGATTCCAAAGCTCCTGAAATATCCACAGCTAGACAGACGAGGCTGCCCCACTAATCAAATAGCATTTAGCCAACATTCCCTGTCCCCTGAGTAGATCGCTGAAGTCATCTAATTGGAAAGCTTTTGGTCTACGAGAATTCCAGTCAGAGTACCTCCAAACCGTGGGACCTATGCACTGTAAGATAAATAACATCTTCTCATTTTCAGGAATGTGGCAAAATTATTTCATATGATTTCATGTATATCACTCTTAATCTGAAGTATCCTATCTTTTAAAGAGCAAGTTTCTCCTTCTGATTAAAAAGAACACTATATGCATGTCCATTTCCTTAGTTCCAACTACGGTATCATCTAAGACTCTATAAACAATGACCTACTATGCTATGACTAGGAGACGGGGGCAGAGCAAGGCGGCTCAGACCTGGAATCCCAGCACTTTGGGAAGCTGATGCCAGGGGTTTGCTGAAGGCTAGGTATTCAAGACCAGCCCGGGCAACATAGAGACTTAACCCTGTCTCTATTATTATTATTTTTTATATTAACGTAGTGTGGCGGTATGTGTCTGTAGTCCTGAAACCCCCCTTACCATATGATGAAGGGGCAGAGGGTGCGAGCTAAAGGGTCCCCAAAACTCTATGATGGAGCAGGCTTAGCCAAAATAATGTAATATCAGCCACGGGCCCCTTATTTGCCTGATAATAATCACTGTCTCCTTGAATGCTTCTCTATAATTGCTACTCTACAGGGTCCTTGCAGTACTTATCGTACTATAGCTGGTCCTTGTAAAGATTCCTAAATTTTATCCACAGATATGACTCACCTGTTTGGACCCCAGGGGAAGTTTACACTTTTCAGGTCCTGGACTGAATGACTCACCCAGACCAACAAACTAACTCAACTGGTCTTGGACCCACCCCTACCCTAGTGGATCGGCTGACCCACCCAGACAGCAGCCTATACCCAAGGACTGATAGTTCCACCCAGAAACCAGTCAGTTAGGAGACCCTGACTGCCAACCTTCTGCCCACCAAACTGTCTTTGAAAATCCTCTCTCTCCAGTTCTCAGGGAGGCGGATTTGAGACATTTCCCCCATCTTCCCACTTAGTGCTATGTGGAATCAACTCTTTCCTCGGCTGCAAGCCCTGCTGTCCCGGGTTGCCCTCTCAGGGAGCGTGAGATGAATGGCTGGACAGTAACAGTCCCAGGGACGCAGGAGTCCCAGACAGGAGCATGGCTTGAGCCCAGGAGTTTGAGGTTGCTGAGAGCTATGGTCGCACCACGATACCATAGCCTGGATTAAGACAGTGAGACTCTGTCTTAAAAATAATAAATAAATGAGAACCCATTTTTTAGTGTTCAAAAAACAATATGCTTTAGTTAACTACCATTCTTTTTTACCATTTTCTTCATTAACATTTGTTCATTTTTTGCTTTTAAAGAGTCGATCTGGCATAACAGGAAGAGTTTAGAAAAATGGGGTTCAACTCCCCCTCCCGTAAGCAACTTATGCTTATGATCCTTATGAAAGGTTAAATAGCTTGTTTATGCTTCAGTCGTCACAGTCCCCAAATTGGAGCTTAATAGACACCTCCTCAATTTGTTATTAAATTGAAAAGGCACTGTCCCTGTTACCTGCAGCGCACAAAATAAACTATTATGCTCTATTCTGATCCCCATCAACAGCATTCAAGTTCATACAAAGAGGTTGGAATAACCTGGTTTGTATAGGCACAACTTACTGAAATTTGCTTTTGAGTTTGGAAAGAATACCTGATAATTGATGGGCATTAAAGTAATTAGAATCCACAAAGCACTAATTGCAGGGAACAAAAGATTCCTGAACACAAATGCCTTATAAAACAGAGAGTGCCTGGGACCTCCCCTGTCACAGCATATGAGCTCTGTCTGTAGACACTGCACTTTTTTCCTGCAAGTTCTAACTTTGTAGAGCCAAACGATCAATTTGTGCCTTCGGAAACTCAGACTAAAAACTAACAATTTTTCTCTTTCTTCTTTCTTTATGTCCCCCCCAAAATTAAAATTCATTCAATATTCCAAGAAAACAAAACAATTTGCTGATATTCCCCCATTGTTTCATTTTTTTTCCTCCACTTGCCTCCTTTCTACAAACTATTTTTTAGTCCCTTTCCTCCCAAAGCCGTCCCCAAATCTCATGCACCTGAATCTGAAAACCTGAAGACCAGATTCTAGGTAGAAGAAAGATATTGTTTTACATTTCACTTAAACCAAAGTAACAAGTAATCTAACAAGCACTTTCAAGTATCAAAATCCCGGGAGAGGTCACCTGTGAGTAAGTCAGATTTGGGGGAGCTGGTGACCTTCTCGATCTTCTGCAAAGCTTCCAAATCATCGCACTTAGAGGGGAAGAAAGGAAGTGTCAGAAGCAAAACAGAAGGTCAAATGCACAGGACATCAGCCACACAAGGTGTGAAGGGCACATGATGACTTCATCCAGACCGTCTTGTTAAGGAAGAACTCTGAATATCAACAATGAGCAGCATGGTCTTGGGGAAGATCTGCCAGAACTATATTCACATTATTTATGTCCCCACTCCAACACTTTTTTGCTGCTGTTTTATGGCTCACATTCTCCCCATTTTACCTACAAATAAGAAGGCGACGACCTCTATCTGTTCAGGAAGGGAATGGAAAGACCCAGCCTCCCATCATGGTCCACATAGGCCAATGTGCTCCACCTTCCTGTGTCCTTATCAAACAACATGCCAGTGGCTTCTCAGCCATGTCCCCCTGTCTTTGACTAATGCAACAGAGCTCCAGCTACACCTTACAGAATTGCCTCTCCGGCTACTCCTAACCCACTTTCCACTACGCTGTATTTCTTTTCAGGTCTTAATAGCTAAAATTTAAATCCGGTGGCTGAAAGCCATGGTTTTTACCTTAAAAACACACTGCGAAAAAATAAATTTTAAAAAAGAATAGAGATTGACTCTGTAAATTGGAAGTCACAGAACTTAAAACACAAAAGAGAAAGGAGCTTCGGCAAAATAGGTATAATTTAAAAGTCAAATGTAAGTATATATTCAGAACGCGCGGGAAATCGTGTGTATTTTAGCCATCAGGAACAGACAATATTATTTGCCACAGAATTCTTAAATTTCCTTAATGAAATAATATAGTGTTTAAAATATGGGGAAACCACTATAAAAATGGAGTGTGTTACTATGGCAACAGAAAACCATTCAACTAGTCTCAGGCATTAAAAACAATGAAATGGATTCTTATTCCATGAGAAATCGTATTGCCGATGATGCCCAATATACCTTCTACGTTCTTGACATAATAAATATTTCAGTAATATCGTAAAGCTCTTTCCCTATAAAAACATGGATCTGAGACTCTCAAAGTAAATTAAAAGAAAATTTAGAAAATATAGCTTTACAATCACACTAAAAATCTGAAGACGGTATGTATGTGATGTTTCTTGGGATAAAGATGGCACGTGAAAAAATTAATTTCATTTTTTGCATGCTGTATGAATGACATATAATTATACATATATGGATGAGATACAATTCTAAATATATTTAGGTTTCTACTAAGTATCAGCACTGTAATAGGTACTGTGGACAAAATAGGGTGCAAAGTCAAACAGTCCTTATTATTTTGGAGAGAAAGTGAAGTCTAAAATAAGACAGTAATTGTGTAGGTAATGACACGTAGGCATAAGATTTTTGCATATGTTATTCTTCCTGTCAGAGGCAAGGGGGGGAGAAGAACCCAGGGAAAGAATTCCTGATGTAAGGAGAATGTCTGGCAAATTCTAGAAACTGCTACAAATAAATAAATAAATGAAGAGCCAGTACAATTCCAAACCTACAGGATCTTGTAGGAAAGTTGGCTTTCGCTTTAAACACAATAAAAAACTATTGAAGCAGGCGGTGCCTGTGGTTCAAGGATGCTGGCCCCATACGCTGGAGGTGGCGGGTTCGAACCCAGCCCTGGCCAAAAACTGCAAAAAAAAACCAAAAAAACAAAAAAACAAAACTATTGAAGAGCTAATCAGGGATATACACGCTCATATTTTCATGTCAAATAAAATTGTTGCATTGTTTGAAAACAAACATCAGACGCTTGTGAAACTACAACAAGAGTGTGTTTGTCAACGACCATTGTCAGGTCAGTTCTGGGTGCCCGGCTGGGCTTCTGTCCCTCCAGACTTTTCCATTTTTCGTTCAGGCTGAAGGAGCAGCTCCTCCCCGACACGCTGGGCTCATGCCATCTCAAAATAAGCAGGAGCACAGAGCAACCCAGGACGTCCTTAAAGGGGCTTTTAAATATGAAACCAGGTCTCTTTTGCTCAAATTCCATTGGCTCCCCCGAGTCATATGTCAAAAACAACCAAGTCGTCCAAAATCACACTGCACCTAAGCAGAAGCTCGGCAGGGGGATGGGGGAGTGAGCACAGACTGTAGTTCTTCACGAAACGAGGAAGAGATGGGCAGAGTTTTTAAAAAACACCTGCCACAGAGACACAGAGTTTTCTAACTTCACGCCCTCCGTGTACTTTTTTTTGTTTGTTTGTTTGAGACAGAACTCTGCACCCTGGGTAGAGTGCCTTGGCATCACAGCTCACAGCAACCTCAAATTCTTGGGCTCAAGTAATTCTTTTGCATCAGTTTTTCATTATTAGTGGAGACAGGGGTTTCACTCTTGCTCAGGCTGGTCTCGAACTCCTGAGCTCAAGCAATCCGGAGACAGGGGTTTCACTCTTGCTCAGGCTGGTCTCGAACTGCTGAGCTCAAGCAATCCACCCGCTGGGCCTCCCAGACAGATAGTGAAGGTGGAGGGCGGAGATCTCTGGCTTCCTCTCCCCGCCTCTCTCCCTGCTCTCTGCTCAGGGGTATATATAGTCGCAGGGGGTTATTTAGCTGGAACTCAGTTGTTACAAGTAGCAGGCGGGGTCTCTAAAGTTACATTCAGCGGCTTGGGTTCCTTGTATAGGAAGCCAGGAAATGAATGGACACAGGCCATTCTGCTGGGGCGGGGTGAATGAATGTATCAATGAATGGACACAGTCCCTTCTGCTGGGGGGAGGTGAATGAATGTTTTAATGAATGGACACAGTCCTTTCCGCTAGGGGAGGTGAATTGGTGTATTAATGAATGGACACAGTCCCTTCTGCTGGGGGGAGGTGTATGAATGTATTAATGAACAGACACAGTCCATTCATGGAATTGAGGCCTAGGAAACTTACATGAAATTGACCTAGGCTAGGAAATGGCGGTTCCTCTTCAGCCAGCAGTGAAAGGGGAAAGAGATACCCAGGTACCGGTGTCTCCCCAGCAGTTGTCCAGCCCTTCTGGCTACCAGAGCCTAGGGGTGTCAAGGGCTACCCTCCAGCCCGCTGATTTCTCTGCCAGCTGCGGCTGCACCAACACCTTAGGGGTGGAGGCAGCGGGTCCTCTGGAGCACCACCTGTCCTGTAGCACTAGGACTACCGGCAGGGGCCACCGAAACTTACCCACCTTTAAATATATTTTATGACTCCCAGAAATAAGGACATGTCAATCTTAAAATCACCTTGTTACTGTTAACTGCAGAATTGCAAGGTTCATAAATTTGGAGAGGAAGCTCTATTTCTTATAAAGGGTTGCAGCCTGCATGAAGAGTCATGAAGGGGGGACCACAGGAGCACTAAACATGCATGTTACCCACGTCCCATGCTCACCGTGGAGGGAGTGCAACCTTTAACTGCATCAAAATTATGCTCTGTACATCATAAAGTGGAACGGAGGCAGAGAGGTGTCCCCTGCAGCCTCAGTAAACAGGCTGGAACCGGCCGGTGGTGGGTGTCTCTCAGCAGGAAGGAAGCCAGGTAGTTATTGTGTGAATCAGCCGTGGAGCAAGTTTTTCCAAAAAATTGGTTTCCGTTTAACTCTTAGGAAAGCACCTAATGAAGGTCAGTGGAGGAAGCGTGTCCAAACTCTGTATGGCCAAGAACTTAGATTTCAGGATTTCTCTCGGGTCTCCTGGGCCAAGAGATCATTCATGCATTCAGCTGGGGGGATTTAGGATTTTATTTCTACTTTTCATTACTTTGACATGAGGAGACAGGTGGTAGACTTAGCATGCATGCAGCATTTGGAGCAGGGATTCAAAGATGATTACTTAAGCAATAATTCAAAAGCATATTACAACTTCATAAAATATGTATCCTCCAGTAAGAAAAGGTAAATAAAATTGGAAATCCCCTCAGGTAATAGATTTCAAAGCCTGTATCTGTGACATGTACTTTACTATTTTATTTCATTTACATTGAATAATGTGGAAGATTTCATGATCAAAATAGTAAGGCTTCATAGGTCAATAAGTTTTAAAATGTAGTCACCCACTTCCTTATACAGTAAATGTAGTTAATTCAGAAACATAGCTGGAATAAAGCTTTACCCTTAAAATATGAATCAGATTTTATTGACATTTGATTGTCTAACTACGTAAGAGTTAGGTAACAAAAATCTGGGTGATCACTAGGGCAGTACTTTCTTTATTTGTATTTTTTTAATGATGAGAGAATTTATAAATCCATAAACAATTGTCCTTAACCCTTGAAAATTCTAGTCTGGTGATCTAGCCTTGGTCTTTCTAAAATCTTGGAATATCCTGCCTGATCAAAATGTGCCCAAGCACAGGGATTTTAATATTCCTTTCAAAGCATTTTATTCATACTAATATATAAGTCTTATTCCATGAATATATGTTATCATAGGTATGCCCTTTAAAAACAACTCCTTGGTAGTATACTTGATTTCTATTACTGTGTAACAAAGTGTTACAAATTTAGCAACTTGCAGCCACACGAATGTATAATCTCACACTTTCTTTGAGTCACAAGCCCACAAACAGGCTATGTAGGTCTTAGAGTTTCCACAAGGGCAAAATCCAGGTGGCAACTAGGACAGCAATCCCATTTTAGGTTCAGAATCTTCTTCTGAATTTACAGGCTGAATTCAGTCCCTTGAGGCTGTAGGGACTCAACTCTCCACTTTCTTGAGAGCTCTAGGCCAGGGAGGGCTCTCAACTTGCAGATACCCCCGCTCAGCGCTGTGCCAATGCCTACCCCATCGCTGGTTCCAACATAGCAGCTTGCTTCCACAAGGACAGCTGGAGAATGGCCCCTTTCCATATAAACTTAACTGACTATGGACTTGAATTACAGCTGCAGAATCCCTTTTGCCACATAAGATAACATAATCACGGGAGTAATATCCCATTATGCCACAGGTCCTGCTCAGGCTCCTGGGGAGGGGATGGACTCTTCAGGTCACCCCAGAAGCCCGCCCACCACACGTGGTTACCCTTTTTTGTGTTTGGGTTTGTTTCTTTGTTTTTACTAATTGGCTGTGCGGACTCAACAATCTAAAACTGTGGAAATACACATTCTATGCCATGCAATTAATCATAAGTACAGACTGATCTGCCTGGAAGTTCCTTCATGAAAAAAAAAATATTTCACAATATACTTGTATATGATATTGAGTAAGCTTCTACAATTAAAATTTCACTTAATGTAAATATAGATTTAAATGTGAGATAGTTTTACTATAAACAGTGAGCGAACCAGAGAGGTCCAAAAGAGAACTAAGATGGTTTCTTTAATCATACAACCTCCACACCCTCCTCCAACTCAACTCTTGCTTTTTGCTTAGTAGGAAAGAACCCTCTCTTTTCCCTTCATGAACCTCGATCATACAACCAATGAATAATCTCTACTAGCAACCTCTAAAGATGGTTTGTGGGGGACAAGTAAAACCATCCCACCATATTCTGGGTCCCCGAAATTTATGAGCTACATTTTCAGTAAACAAACCAAACAACATGATAGAGAGAGAAAGAATATTTGCCAGCAACCCTAATCGTACCCCAATCCATGTAAAGCCTGAAATTTGTCCTTTAACCCAAACGCTCACAGAACTCCAATTCCCTTGTTTTAAATCGTCAGGGCAACATTTCGTTATTCAAAAGATATGTATATATCTAAACCAATTATTTTTCATTAATTATGAGTTTGTGATAACCTTAATACGAGGATGAAAATTATAAAAGCTAAATGCTGAACTAAATCATTACCTATTAATGGTAGTAGAAAATTTGTAAGGCTAATAAGGGCTAAAAGACACCATTGGAGTCGCCATGTATTATTGAAAATTATCTAATTTTGGCATGATATGAAATGCAGTATAAATATTTAATTGGTTGTTGAAACTATTCAAGAAATAGATGAGTTTTTAGATGCATTCTACACGCAAGCATAAAGAAATGCTGACCTGTCCAATTCAATTAGAACTCAAAATCTTCACTGCACGCTGACATTCATAACCAGTTTGAGTCTTAACCTAAGTGATTGTCCTGTGATACATTTTATTGCTTGTTAGCTTAGTTTTTTTGTTTGTTTGTTTTTGTTTTTGCAGTTTTTGGCAGGGTCCAGGTTTGAACCCGCCACCTCTGGTATATGGGGCCAGTGCCCTACTCCTTGAGCCACAGGCGCCGCCCAGCTTAGTTCACTTTTGTATGTTTTAACCTATCACATAACATACGACTGAGATTTGAGGATCTGAGCTGCAACTATCGTTTACCAAACTGAGTAAGATGAACCTGGATATCCAAGTTAGGAGAAATTCACCAAAACCTACGAATATGGGAATATTCTACCCACTGGCAAAGACTTGAAAAATATATGGCAAAAACACACTGAAATCTCACCATAATACTCTAATGCTAAGAAGAATTCAGCAGGAAGAAAGCTTTCATTTTATCTGAGAAGTTGGGAAGGCAACTATAATAAAAAGGATCCCGATGGTACAGTGACCTCCTGCTCTGATCCTTCTAGAACTGTCATTACAGAAAGATTTCACAGGATGTCTTCAGTCATCGGTAAAAGGAACAGATGCGTCGGCGAGGTCCTCCGGAGAGACAGAACCAATAGGACATATGAGGAGAGACAGATAAGGGGGGATTTATTAAGGGAGTTGGCTCGGGGGATTATGGAGGCGGAAAAGACAGGCCATTTGCAACCTGGAGACCTCAGGATGCCAGAAGCTTGACTCAAGACAAGGCTGTGAGCCTCAGAGCCAGAGGAGTCTGCAGTGCAATTCTCTGTCCAAGGCCAAAGGCTGGAAGGGGTCTAGTATCAGTCCTGGGAACCAAAGCCTGGAGGGCGTGGAGTTGTGATCTCTGAGGGCGAGAGTGCCGGGTTCCAAGAAAGAGAGGGAGAGAGAGAGGGAACTGTCTGTCTCCTGCCATGGTTGCTTTGACCCGGCTTCCAGCAGATTGTATGGTGTCCACCCACATTGACTCACACACCCAACTCCTCGGGAAACCCTCTCACAGACACACCCAGAAATAATGCTTCCCCAGTTTTCCAAGTGATCCTGAATCTAGTCAAACTGAGACCTAAAACTCGCTATCACAGAAGATATTTAAAGATCCAACAATTTAGTCATAATTCTAGAACTGTTTTTATCAGGACCTCCTACAAAACTTCTAAACATTATTCAACCATTTGAGAGCAAAAATTAATACTAAAAATAACATCATTTTTCATCCTTTTTTTTTTTTTCAATTATAAATTGACCTCAGTAGCATTGACCTTTTTCGGAGTTCAGATCAAGGAATTGTGGCCCATGTACAGATTGGTGGAACCACCACAAAATTCAGGCCTCGGGATAGTTCTATCACTCCCCCAAAACCTCCACAGGTTACCCTCTTTAGAGTCACAGCAGGCCTCAGCCCCTCGCAAGCCCTGATCTATTCTCCTCACTATACTTTCTCCTTCCCAGAATGTCACATAAATGAAATTATACAGTATGTGAACTTTCAATGTTGAATGTTCTATTTAAGTGCAAACAATAGTCACCCCCCCAAAAAAAATTTTTTAATGTAATCATGAGGAGCTCCTTAAAGAAACTTTGTGGGAATAGAGCTTTGACATCTGCCCACGGGCTTGGAGCAGAAGACAAAACTAGTTCTGTAGCATATGATTTCAGAATGAGAAAGTAGGTTTGGTGCCTGTCACTGGACTAAAACAGGAAGATGGAAGGCCGTCCCTACCTCTATCTCTCAGAGGTGTTTTTCATTTGCCCTTTTATATCTGTCCTACAACTGTAGAAGTTATTTTAAGCTGGCCATACTCACTTACCCCTTTGGAAAATAGGGCTCGATTGCATCTACGAGGTAGAGTCAGCTAATTTGGGAAAGAGTTCTAATGGCTTTGAACAAAGTGCCTTTCCCCATTTTAAAGCATCAGAGAGGCTCGGCGCCTGTGGCTCAATCGGCTAAGGCGCCAGCCACGTACACCTAAGGTGGCGGGTTCGAATCTCCAGCCCAGGCCTGCCAAACAATAACGATGGCTGCAACCAAAAAATGGCCGGGCGTTGTGGCGGGTGCCTGTAGTCCCAGCTACTTGGGAGGCGGAGGCAGGAGACTCGCTTGAGCCCAGGAGTTGGAGGTTGCTATGAGCTGCGATGCCATGGCACTCTACCCAGGGGATAGCTTGAGGCTCCGTCTCAAAAAAAAAAAAAAAAGCATCAGAGAGGTGCCATGTGTTAATCGCTAATCCCTTTTTCACTCAGAAGGCTTAGATAACGAAAAGATATTATTGACACAGCCTATTCTTGTCTTTAAAAATATAAATAGAATTTTTATAACAATAAGAAATAAACTTTCCTCTTGGGCTCTTTTTTCTAACTTTGTTCTCTATACTCAGATTTTAGAGGAGAAACTCCAAGAAGAAAAGTTCTTTCAAATGATTTTGACTCATCTTTGCGAGTAGATTGAAGATCACGGGCACAATAATTTATAATAAAAAAACCTCCATAAACATTAGCCTATGACGGGAAATGCTTAACTTTATATCAATTAAGAAATGGTCTTGTTACAGAGGCCTTTCAAATAGCAAAGTGACATGGGATACAGCACACAAAATAAAATTATTATAACTCGCTGAGGCTGTCACATCCAGGACATGATAATGAAGTACTCCTATGCTAATTTGAATATATGGTATTTTATTAGTTGTTGGGTGGTTTGAATTACTACTTGGAAGCTCTAAGTATAAGAAAAGTTTAGCAGGCTTGGCAACTATAGCTCAGAGGCTAGAGAACTAGCCATATACACTGGGACTGGCGGGTCTGAGCTTGGCCCAGGCCTACCAAACAAAAATGACAACTACAACCAAAAAGTAGCCAGGGGTTGTGGCAGGCACCTGTACTCCCAGCTACTTGGGAAGCAGAGGCAAGAGAATCGCTTAAGCCCAACAGCTGGAGGTTGCTGTGAGCTGTGACGCCACAGTACTCTACCCAGGACTTGACACTCTGTCTCAAAAAAACATAAATAAATAAAAAGTTAACCCACACATTTTCGGGCAGTGCCAGTGGCTCAGTGGGTAGGGCGCTGGCCCCATATACTGAGGGTGGTGGGTTCAAACCTGGTCCCAGCCAAACTGCAAGAAAAAATAGCTGGACATTGTGGTGGGCACCTGTAGTTCCAGCTTCTTGGGAGGCTGAGGCAAGAGAATCACTTAAGCCCAAGAGTTTGAGGTTGCTGTGAGCTGTGACACCAAAACACTCTACAGAGGGCAACAGAGTGAGACTCTGTCTTGAAAAAACAAATAAAGGTTTAGGAGAAGATTATCAAAATATTTGATGAAGCCTCCTTCAGCATCGCACATGAGGTTAAAAAAATTAAGGGTTGCAGAAGAGAAATAAATATGTTTCAATTTATGTTTCCTGTTACCTGTTAGATTTTCTTTTCTAAAATAATAATATAGAAACTCAAAATCCTTTAGTTTATCATCCTGGTATCTTTAACTTGGTGAGAATATACTGAGTTTGTCCTGATCTTCTTAGCTATACAATTTGCTGTTATAAATACTAAAATAGCAAATATGAGTCTTGAAATACTGTATTTTGATCAAAGCAGCTTAAGGCGCCATCCCACAGAATTGCACAAGGCTAAAATCTGGCCCTCAATCTGCAAGGCCCTTGGGAAATAGCTATTTTCTAAATAAAATAATGTTTCTGCTTTGTTCTTGGGCTTCACGTACGCATGCTACAGCTGGTTCCCATCTCCGCTGCAGAACAATTAGACGATTCATGCATTCTCCTCTGTTGGACACTTCACTTCATAAACTACTTAAGAAGTCATTAGCCTTGATTAACAACAATAAACATTTACTGAGCCTCCAATGTGTGTCAGATGCTTTCCTAGTGACACATTCAACAGGAGAGAGACACTCCAAGGCAGGGACACCCGGCCAGACTCCCCACGTCTCATCCCTCCCGGGACAGTGTCTTTGTCACCCTCCGCAGCATTTGTTACATGAAACAGAACCCACACCCTCTCCGTGGATGACGACTGTGCCCTGTATCTGGGGAGCAGCTGAGCATTAGTGTCTGGGTGGGCACTGCAGGAGAGTCAGGGGTAAGGGCTCCAGCTGGGAATTCATCAGCCAGGGAGGTAGTGTTGGAGTAGGATTCAAATACAACACAGGGCGACTGGATGTGATCAGGTAAGGAGGAGAAAGGGGCCGTCCTATGCAAAGCACGGAAACAGCGCATCTTCCCACCACTTTGCATTGTCTTTGGCTCCATGGAAACAGCTCCACCCCCCTCCTGTAACTAATGTTTCTCTTCCCACCTGCTAAGAAAATCTGCTCTTGAACAGGATATTGCTTCATTCACTTTGATATGTAAAGTGCCGTCCTTCAGAGTCTACCGGCTTTGTCCACAGCTGGAGAAGGGAGAGTAGAGCTCAAAGATGAGAGTCCAGGTAGCATATAAATGTCAGCTGGGGACCCTGACTCTCTCCCTCTTAAAAAAGAATAAAGTGTCCAGCCTGAATCTGCACAGCTTAGTATCCTCTGGAGGAACCGGAATCACAAGAGCCAACCACTCCGAGACAAAGAGGAGAGAGCAAAGTTGTAGATGCTTAATCTTCACTCGTATTCCTGGCTTTTTCCAGGGAGAGAGAATCCCTCCTCCCCTAACTTTGCCTGTAGTCTCTGCACGCTTTTAACAGCCAACCAGAAATAACAGCTGAGCAGTGAATCAGAACCTTCACCCCTCCCCAAGTTCACGCTCCAATCTGCCAAGACTTGTTCTGTGCTCCTGGTTCCACACTCCCAACTTCAGAGGGTAAGTTCAACCCTCCCTCCAAATTCACAGACACGCCTCTCCATTCTGCTGATAAACTCAGCACTGGGGGTGTTGCTCCTCCAAAGTCCTGGGCTTTATCGGTGGACAGCAAAGTGTGAATTAGCAGGGCTGGGTTACTCAAATCCTGCGTGTTTCAAAGAAAGGATGGACTCAGGACTGACCATTGGTTACCCTCCGCAAAATTATCTGACACCCTCCCCCCTCAAAAAAGGATGATTTTGTTAACAAAAGAACAATGTGATGGGCTGACCAATATAAATATCCATATCAAGGCTTTTTTTTTTCTTTCAGTTTTTGGCTGGGGCTGGGTTTGAACCCGCCACCTCTGGCATATGGGGCCAGTGCCCTACTCCTTTGAGCCATAGGCACTGTCCCATATCAATGCTTTTTTTAAACAATCAAATCTATGTCTAGTTTTTGCTTCATCTCCCACAAGGCCTTGCTTCTTACTCAAACTGGTATCAAACTTTGGGTACAAAATGTTACTCACTGCAGTAACACATCTCTGTGCTTCCCACCATGCTGTTGGCCCTGCTTGGAAGGGCTTCCTTCCTCTTCCCGCTCTTTTGAAGTCTTGTTTATCCTTCAAGACTCCCTTCAAATGTTACTATTTCCTTGATACTTGTTATAATCCACCAGTCACCAATCACCCTCCCACCACCTATCCTCCCCCTATGGTTCATCCTATAAGGGTACATGTGAATCTCTCTAAATGTAGAATATAAATGTCTTAACACAATAACTAAGAAAAAGACATGAAGACTATGTTAACCAGTTGGATGAAAGTATTCCAAATTGTATATAGAAACAGCACACTGTACCCCATGACTGTATTAATGTACGCAGCTATGATTTAATTAAAAAAATAATAATCTACCAGTCAGAATCAATTGTTTACCTGGTGCTAATTTAGGTACTCAGTTTACACTTTTTATTATGATATCACATCTTACAAATTAGTTGTATGTATCTTGGTCCGTGAGTAGATTGGAGACAACACACAGCATCAGAATGACTTAATTATTTTTATACCCTCTCACTGCAGGGGTGCCCATGAGTAGCTGGCTTTTTAGACCCTCCATAATTTTTTCACTGCTCTCCACACTAAACCTGTCAATTCATAACCAAAGTAAAAAGCATGATGACTGTGAAAAACCAGGGGCAAGCTTAGTCCTCTAATCTCATCTTCCTACCGGATCGCAACCAATAAGCACAACACACAGGAATATTTCAGAGTCCCTTCTAACCCTGGCTCTTCGGACAGAATAAACAGTAAATATTTGCATTGAATTTTACTGAGGCCAAAAGCTGTTCAGTTTCTCTTTTGAACATTACAGTTAGCCCGCAACTAATCATCTCACTAGTTAGATGGAAGGTTGTTGAAATTAAAGGTTTTTGAGTGATCAATGTTAATATGAGTGAGTGGGGTAAAATTACATCTAAGGATGGACGTAGATCAAATTTAGATACATTGTGTAAAATGTGGTTAGTTTATAGACGTATCTAAATAAACTATAGAACATTTTAATTATGGCTCATGATTAGACAGATTATAGATCATGCACCAGGAATTATGCAGGTCATTTTTTTTTTAAACTAGACATTCATAATCAGCACATTTGGTTTTCCGATGGTTACCATTGCTGTTTTTCTTTACAGAACTATCCCTACAGGATCACAATCAAATTTGTGAGCTAATTTCCAGCTGCAGAGTTCATGCTTCTTGTAACGACGAGAGACGGTAACGGAGCACAACCTCATTGTTAAGCCCTTGGCTGAAATCACAGCGTCAGCTCAAACATAATAAACTTTAAATTTTTAAACGAGTTCATTTTATGGGACAATCACTCAGGAAAAATACACATGAAATCAGTGGCACTGTGTTTTCCGATCAATTTCAGACTCCAACCAAGACTCAGCAGGGTAGCCGTAGCGTTCCCCAAAAATTATTTCTGCCTACCAACCGCTATTGTCTATAGCTGTCTAAAATAATCTCACTAGACCAATATATATTATATAGTTAGATTTTTTTATAATATATTCAGTAAGAGGCAAAAAAGTGATCACATCAGAATTTTAAATTTAATGATTTAATCATCTATTTTTGCCGGTACTTTGCTATGTTTTTCCAAAAGCTGAAATTTGTCCCGTGACATGGCAAAAGAAATGTCCAGTTCAGATTTTATTTTATTTTTTAACTTTTAGATGTAGCCCTAGATTTGAAGATTTGGCTTCACGTTATACATTTTTTCCTTTTTTAAGTTCATGTTTTTGAAAGGAAGCAATATTAACATTTGATGTCTTAGGATATAGACGCAGAACGTGGCAGTTAAGATCCTCAGGACGCCCGCCTGCTATAGCCTCCTCGCCAAAACCTCCCCGGGTTAGTTACGGTGCTTTCCTGGGACTCCGGATCACTTCAGCAACGATGTCGTTCACTGACTCATAATATGTGTTAGTCCCAGCACCTAACTGGTGAATTTGAGACAGGACCATGAAGTGCTCGAACTCATCCTTAAAAAAGCACTACACCCCTCATCCCTGAACATCACTGTGGTCCCCTCGGAAGGGCTCCCCTTGGGGGGCCGTACACTGACACCAGCACCGAGTCCCCCCTTCAGAGCAAGTTTGAACTCTTTTCCTGATATGGCCACTGTAGCTGTTGTCTTACAAGATAGGACAATTAAGTTCATAAACTCATCCTAGAAAAATTGCTTTGAAGAGTCAAGGAGGCGCTGGGGTCAGGGCACAGCTTCCCAAGGGGAGGACTCTGAAGGGGGCCATGGTGATATCTGGCAAGGAGGTGTAGCAGTTTTTGTACCATGAGTTCATGAACTTAACTGTCCGACCTGATATGCTAATGAAAGTCAGCCTAGTAGAATGGTGTAGACATGCAAACCTCTGGGTTCAAATACGGATCAACCACTGAGTAGTTACAGGACTTAGACTAACCATTTGAATCTCTTTCCAAATCACACTGCCTCATGTACGATCGGGTGATAATGTTAGTACTTAACTCACAGGGTTGTTATGAGCAGGAAATTAGTTAATTTATGGAAAGTGCTAGACAAATTGTCAGTGCTCGGTAACGGTTAATTGTTTTAGTTCCCACGTTGTCACTAAATAATACGGAGCTTAACAAGACAAATCATTACTCTCTTCCGACACACGAAGATCACGGCTCCTTCCACAATTAGTTATTAAGGTTGCTGCAAATGCAAAGTTAAAAGCATTTAGCAATTTACGT
This sequence comes from Galagoides demidoff, assembly GCA_963574575.1. Classification (NCBI taxonomy): domain Eukaryota; kingdom Metazoa; phylum Chordata; class Mammalia; order Primates; family Galagidae; genus Galagoides; species Galagoides demidoff. The sequence goes on from CAUYQV010045996.1 coordinate 19,976, forward strand.
ATTCACCTTAGAAGGTTGTTTCTGTACGTGTGATTGGTGCTAAGAGAGAGATGGAGGAAAGGGAGTTACAGGTGGTGGGATGCAGGTGGGCTGGGAAACGGGGACATGGAAAGAGGGAAGAAGGAAGGGAAGGAGGAATAAAAGAAGCCCAGATGCCGCGTGTCCCTAAGCTGAGAATTATACGTACACTCGGCAGAACGTGACAGACACAGACCAAAATCAACAGTGTCTGTAAAGCACAGAAACCCAGAAAACATTAGAAGCATACAACAGAGCAAGTGATTCGGAAAATGTAGTGGGGAACGTGCTCGATACGTGACTGTTTGTAATAGTTTTTCATAATAATTATATTCTTTACAGACAATCTTACAATATGCGTGTTTTTATCTCCAGTTTACGACGTGTAAAATGGAAGTTTAGAGACGTTAAGGAAATTAAACAGGGTCCGCAGTACAACCAGAACAAGGCCAGGGTGGGATTCAACCTCAACCCCTCTGCTGATCAAGCCTGGGTTCCTTCTGAGATAATTAACGGCCTCGCAGTTCCACGAGATCACATCACATATGTACGCCTAAGGCACTGGTGCAAACCTAGGCTAAAATAGCCGACAGACCTTGCCAAACATTTTAGAAGGATTGTGTTTCTTTTCTGATAAAGAAGGAACACGTGTGGGTCAGGTGGCCAGACAGGTGAGCTGGAACGGTTCATTAACATCCTCAAGAACATTCTCCAGCTCCACCCATGTGAACATGAAGGACGTAAAGTCTCCATCCTTCTTCATGGCTGCGTAGTATTCCATGGTGTACATATACCACAGTTTGTCAATCCATACCCCAGAAGTGCATTAATGTACATAGTTACCATTCAATTAAAAAAAAAATCCTCAAGGAAGAAGCTGGATAATAATTGACACTAGGAAACCATGAACAATCCAAGAATGAGAGGAATTGATAGTCCTCTGCGGGTGAGTCTGTAATCAACTAAGTTACGTTTTATACTGTGCTATGTCGGGGGCAATGGACTGTCTGGGAATCCAAGGACGGCCCTGCCACATGCAATGGTCACCTTGCCTATCAGCTTTAGGACCTAACATTACAACTCTCATTCACCAACGAGAAAAAGCAAATTTATTCTCCCTAATCGACCATGGCTTCTTGTATCTCCTGTGTTAGTGAAGGTAGGCTAACTACTACAGTCTACAAAGGCCACAACTTTCTTAACTTACCACATTAAACATTATTCTCACTCAAAAAATGCCTAAAATCGGTGTTCCTACTGGGTGATGGACTCTCTCCTCCAAGCTGTGACCTGGGAGCTAGGTCTGATCTACCGTCTTAATCTGAGTTCTGTGGATCATCCATAACAAAGGCAAAAAGCAGGAAAAATCATGCCCGACTGATTTTACAGCCTGGCCTGGACGTCTGCAGATCTTTCAGCATTTCCACTGCATACGTGGGATGCATTGTATATGTTACAAGGTACACACGATATACATTCCTTTGAGTAGAACTCATTCACTGACTTTGTACTTCTCTACCAGGGAGGAGGAGAAACGCCATCGAGCTCCAGGCACAAGGAAACCACAAGCTCACTGGTCTGAGACAGTCACTGCATCTCTGCGGATGGCGTCTCATTTCACACATACCCGATGGTTACAGTTCCCTTTCAAATGCAGCTTTCCAAAGCAGCTTTCTGAGTTTCCCCAGCCCAGATGTGATTTCGGCCATATGTGAACTATTAAGCAAGTTTGTAGGAGGTTTTGTTTTGTTTTTACATTGTTCTGAAGAAATCTACCCCAAAGGCAAATTAGACAGAGTGAGCCTGTGAGTCAGAGGCCGACCCCAGGAGTCTCAGCGCCAACAAGTATATTTCAAGACGCTGGAAAGTTGCTTTGATTTTCTGTGACTTAATTTCTTTATCTATAAAACGATACTTCCCTTGAAGTATGGTTAAAAGTTTCAACTGGCATAATATATATAAAGCTCTTAGAAGAGTGCCAGGAACAGGTGAGTTCTCAACAAATGTTACCCATTATCTTAAATCTGTCAAACGTTATCCATTTTCTTATCTCATTCCTTTTACTAAACCATAAACCTCCTGAGGGCCAAGACCAGCCCTTGCTCATTTTCCCTCCGTACTTCCAGAGGAATATTAAGCAATCAAATAGTTATAGGAACCGGCGGCTCCTGTGGCTCAAAGGAGGAGGGCACTGGCCCCATATACCAGAGGTGTGATGGGTTCAAACCCAGCCCTGGCCAAAAAAACTACAAATGGTTATAGGATCAAGACAAATCATTTTTTTCTTAGCTCTTTGAAAAGATTTGAAATGCACTGTCTTATTTTATGTAATAAAAAAAAAATAGAACAAAATGAATAGGGATGTTTCAAATTCACCTGCAAAATATTAAAATATATGTATTCATAATTTCCCCCATTACTTCACACAGTTTAGTACATAAATGTCTGCCTAACTGGATAGGGTGGTATTTATGATTGAGTCTTACCCTGTGTGCCCTTTATATTAATGTAAACTCTTGAACAGTGACCAAAAGTCATTATAGCTGATGTCTGTTCAGTGGCCAGAATGAAATGAATTGGTCTCAGTCCAATTCCTAGTGGACAAGTGTCTAAATCAAAAAACACCACCACAATTAGCATTACTTTAGTTAATAGTTTTAACCACTGAGGTCAAGGATAAAATGAATAATAAAATTTGAACTAACCTTGCAACGCAAGTTGTAACTTCTTCCAAAATAGAGGTTTGATTAAGTTAAAAGCGAAGTCTGCTAACTAGAAAGTCCACAGAATAAAAGAAAGAAAATCCACAGAATATAATCCAGTGAAGTTGACTAGAAAGTTCTGTATTTTTGTAAAAGTAAATTTTCTAGAATAATCATTCTTTTTCACAAACAGCCTCAAAAAATTTTCTTCGTGAACAATGAAATCACTTCCAAAGTTCACAATAATATTTAAACTACTATTGAATTTTGCAAATAAGCTGATCATTCAAATATAAAAATTTATTTCAATTCCAAATCAGAATGTAGAAAAATCTCTGGTAAATTTCTAAAAGCAAAGAAAAACATAAACATTCCCCAGGGCCTTTATGGAAAGGTACAAGAAGCACCTTTGGACGCACAGAATTTCATTGAAGAACTTAAAAGTATTGCACAAAGGCTAAAAGCCTTTCAAGTGGCAAAAAAGGCAAATCTTGATTATTCAGCCCTTCACAGAATTACAGGATTCTCTCTAGTTTATATTTGAAAGGAGTTCAGACGTATAAGATAATCCAGGTTTTCATAGTTGAGCTGATTTACCCAGAGTTACACAGAGATCTCACTCTTCATGTGATACTTAAAGTCTATCCCAAAATTCATGCATTGATGAAAACTCTTATTTATGTCTGGGTATGTAATTAACATTACTCAAAGCCTTGAACAAAACAGGCAAAACTTCCGGCCTCACAAATTTACAATCTAGTGATAGAAGAAGGATTAAAAACATGAGAACAGTTTGATAATGGAGTTGTACAAGGTCAAGGAGATGGGTGTGGGGGACGTCACGCTAGCTTGCTGGGACTGCCACGACAAAGGGGCTTGGACTAGACAGCTTCAACAAAAGAGCCTGGTTGTCTCTGAGCTCTGGGGGCTGGTTTCCTCTGAGGGACGTGAGCGCTGTGCTCCTGGCCCCTCTTAGTTCCTGGATGGCCATCTTCTTCCTGTATTCTCACATTGCCCTCCCTACATGCCCCTCTCTGTGCAAATTTCCTCTTCTGACAGGCGCCAGTTACACTGTATTATAGCTCACCATAATGATTTCATCTTAACTTAAGGGTCAACATATGGGGGTGGTCAACATAAGGAACAAGGCCTGCTGTACTGATATGTACATGTGGTACATGTCTGGTCTATGAAAATTGAGTCAACTTAAGGAGGTGGTCAGTGTAGGCATGTGGTCAGCTGTGGTAGTTCCATTGTACTTTCTTAAAGGTCTCATCTCTAAATACAGGTAAAAACCTGATTATTTTTGTGAGCAGCATAATTGAGCCCATAATTGGAGGGGGAGTAAAATTATAACTTTAAGTGGAGTGATCAAGTTGGATTTCATTTAGAAGGCAACGTTTAGGTAAAGTCATACAAGAGACAATTTACACACAAAACCATTTAAGTTGCAGCCTTTCTTGTACTAAAACATGATGAAAATAAATTTGCAATTAATGGAAACCAAATAAAGTCAATTAAAGTAAGAAAAAAATGGTTTTTCAGGCTCAGCGCCTGTGGCTCAATTGGCTAAGGCAGCAGCCACGTACACCTAAGGTGGCGGGTTCGAATCCCCAGCCCGGGCCCGCCAAACAACAATGATGGCTGCAACCAAAAAATGGCCGGGCGTTGTGGCGGGCGCCTGTGGTCCCAGCTACTTGGGAGGCAGAGGCAGAGAATCGCTTGAGCCCAGGAGTTGGAGGTTGCTATGAGCAGTGAAGCCATGGCACTCTACCA
>CAUYQV010045999.1:0-30723 GCA_963574575.1 Galagoides demidoff
CAGGGTGCTGGCCACATACATGGAGGGTGGTGATTTCAAACCCAGCCCGGGCCAGCTAAACAAGGTCAGAGCTGCCATTATCTGAAGGCTTGACTGAGTCTAAAGGATCCTATTCCGATGGCTTATTCATATCATGGAAAGTTGGTGCAGGCTGTTGACAGAAGATAGAGGCCTTCTCCATGTGGGGCTTCCATATCATGGAAGCTGATTTCCCCAAGGTTACGTGATACAGAGAAGCAAGACAAAAGTGGCAAGGACTTTTATAACCCACCCTCAGGAGCTACACACCCTCACGTCCATATTCTATTTTTTTAGAAGCCAGTCTTCACTCTAGGAGACCAAGGCAAGTGGATTGTTTGAGAGCACCCTGAGCAAGAGTGAGACCCCATCTCTACTAAAATAGAAAAACTAACCAGGCATTGTGGTGGGCATCTATTGTCCCAAGAGGATCGCTTGAGCCCAGGAGTTTGAGGTTGCTGTGAGCTATGATGCCACTGTGCTCTACGCAGGGCCACAGAGACTACATGTCAAAAAAAAAAAAAAAAATAAGCAAGTCTTCAAGTTCAGCCCATATTCAAACAAAGGAAAATAGGTTCTGCATTTTGAACAAAGAGTACTAAAAAGAATAGTTTAATGTATTTTAAAATTATGATAATGGGGCACATGAAACATTTTTATTTGTTGTCCCTCGCTGGGATAAATGGATAAGGCTACTTGCTTCTGAAAATGACCAGTCCTGGAGCTGCAGCTGTCTTGAGTCTCTCTCAGAGAGCTAAGGTGATCGACATCAAGGAATATCTATAATCCAGCACATGACTCACCACTTAGGAAGCTCTACTAGCCCCAGGGCAGGTTTGAGTTGGCAATCTTTTTTGTTAGGGACAAAAAACCAAACTCAAATTGGCATTTTTAAAGGAGGTGGCAGAGGTATTAGCTCACTTAACAGGATAATTCAGAGGAAGTACTGATTCAGGACCCACACAATGTGTCCTAGTTCTGTTTTCCATCTCTGCTTCCTCTTAGTTGGCATCACCATCAGGCATTGGCAATGGTGCCTGGAAATTCTGGGTTCCTCCATCATAGCAAAGACAGTCTTGAGCCTCATAATCTGATACCACCAGTCCCCACAAAGAAGAGAGCTTCAGTGATCCAGAATTCCCAATGGAATTTCCTGTGCTCACTCTGGAAAAATTAAGCATAGAACTAATTGAGCTTGTCATGCCACACACTGTCTTAAACTCCAGAATTTGGATAGCTCATGCTAAGTAAGGTGCTACCCCTGAGCTAGAAGTGGGGTCAATACTTAAACCATGTGGCTCACAACAGGGAATCTCGGAGTTCCTTGGCAAGTCAGGAAGAAAAGAGAAAGGTAGTTTAACCACAAGGGTCACTACAGGACGTTCTGCTTTAAAGCAAACTCAGGCAGGAGAAGGAATTTGTATGGAGACATAGATTATAATCTAATTTGTACAATGTTCATAACCACTGATCTTGCAGGACCATTCCCAGGAGAGGATACCAAAGGGATACACAGTATATGAAGGAAGACTTAGGGTTTACCATAAGGCCTAACAAGCTCTCCTAAATAAAGGAGAGTGTAGATTGAATAGATGGAGGTGGAATGTTTTGCCATACTAGTAATTCATCTTCTGAGTCTCCTGCAGATGATCAGAAATCAGAACTATAGAGCTGGGGTTGCAGGGAAGTGGGAGAAGAATGAAAATGGAAGGAAACTAGGTTCAAGTAGAAAAAGACTGGCATCAAAACGAGGTATTTTGCTATCATTGTCTCCCCAGGACCTGGCCTATAGTGAGTGCTCACTGAATGTTTGCAAGTGACTGAAATGATGAGTAAAGCTAATCATCAGTGGTAGTTTCTGCCGGACTGTTCCTTTTTGTAGCTATGAGCTAAAAGCAGCACCTAAAGGATAAACAACTAGGATCAATTGGTCCCAAAGGAATGGCTTCCATTCACTCTTTATTATTAATGCATGGGCAAGAATTAAGAGAATTTTCTCTCTCTCTCTTTCTTTTTTTTGCAGTTTTTGGCCGGGGCTGGGTCTGAACCCACCACCTCCGGCATATGGAGCTGGCACCCCCCTCCTTTGAGCCACAGGTGCTGCCCTGGGATTTTCTCTTTTCTACTGCTTTCTCCTGAACCATCCTAGAGTCTATACTTACAAATCATAAACCTAATTGCACAGACCCTGATTAAAAAACCAAATCTGGATGTGGGCGGGGGTGTGGGGCAGGGCAGGGCCGTCATGGCAGAGGTGCAGCAAGAGCAGGTGCAGGAGGCTGTGGACCCTGTGGTGAAGAGTCTGGAGAGACAATATCCGGAAGCTACAGGGCCTCATGTTCCGGTGCAGCGCCAACTGCTGTGAAGACAGCCAGGTGTCCATGCAGCAGGCACACCAGTGCATCGAGCGCTGCCATGTGCCTCTAGCTCAAGCTCAGGCTCTGGTGACCCTTGAGTTGGAGAAGTTCCAGGACCACCTGGCCCGGTGCACCACACATTGCGACGACAAAGCCAAAGATTCAGTAGATGCAGGGAGTAGGGAGCTCCACGTGAAGCAGCAGCTGGACAGTTGTGTGACTAAGTGTGTTGATGACCACGTGCACCTCATCCCAACTATGACCCAGAAGATGAAGGAGTCTTGACTCGGCGCCTATGGCTCAATCGGCTAAGGCGCCAGCCACGTACACCTAAGGTGGCGGGTTCAAATCCCCAGCCGCCAAACAACAACAATGGCTGCAACCAAAAAAAAAAAAATGGCCGGGCGTTGTGGCGGGCGCCTGTAGTCCCAGCTACTTGGGAGGTGGAGGCAGGAGACTCGCTTGAGCCCAGGAGTTGGAGGTTGCTATGAGCTGTGATGCCATGGCACTCTACCCAGGGGGATAGCTTGAGGCTCCGTTCAAAAAAAAAAGAATTTTTTTTTTTCCTGAGACAGAGTTTCACTCAATGTTGCCCTGGGTAGAGTGCTATGGTATCATCATAGCTCATAGCAACCTCATACTCTTGGGCTTGAACAATCCTCCTGCCTCAGCCTCTTGAGTGGCTGGGACTACAGGTGCCCGCCATGACACCTGGCTAATTTTTCTATTTTTAGTAGCGATGGGGTCTTGCTCTTGCTTAGGCTGGTCTTGAACTCCTGAGGTTAAGGAGGAGCACCTGCCGGGCCTCCCAGAGTGCTGGGATTATGGGCGGGAACCACTACACCCAGCCAAGAATCTTAAATTCCCTAGTAAATCCCCAATATAGGGGTGGGGAAAGCATGTGTGCCTTCCTGTAATGCACAATGGGAATAGTAACGCCCTTGCTGTTTGTGGAGGGCTTAGTACTACTCCTGCCCTGCAGAGACAAAGCATTTTGGAATGCTTTTCCCTGTGATGCAGGCTCTGTTACTATCTCCAGTTTACAGGTGGGGAGACTAAGGTTAGACCTTAGATAACTTGTCTAGGGCCACACAGCGAAGCTCTTATCTGTGCCCAGACCAGGGGGCAGAGCCCGTGTTCCTTACCACTTTGTAGTCCTTACTCCATTGTACTTTTAAATTTCACATATAGTCACTGTAGTCTGCCTGTGTACTTTAAAGATGCTCCTGAATTTTGTGGAAGATGAGCCACAATTGTTCTGAATTTAGGCCAGGTCGGTGTATGAGTGGATGCGTGTCAGCATGAGGGTTTTCTCTGAGACAGTTGGGTTGCTGAGAGGAGTTTTAACACAAGAAGGAGAAGGTGGGGTATTGCTGGAGGACTGCAGGGCTCCGGCAGTCCTTTGCACATAAACATTTAAGTTACCTGAATAAAGGAATGATTTCATAAGGGGATATAATCATGCATAAGCTAGTTTTCTACTTTGCATAACATTAGAAGCTAGGCAAGGCCTACAGGTCAGTTCAGCTCACGTCCCTCGGGCCCAACATAGGCCAGGCTACAAAGGGTAGCATCTTGGCTGCTTTGAAAGGTCTCAGGCACTTGCCTGTGAGGTTGGGCAGCACCTTTTCAATCCTGAGTGTTTAATGTCATCCTCATCCTTTTTCTCCTGTTGATGTTGGGAATCAGTCCTGGACTGTGTACCCATTCTGGGGAAGAGCAAGCAAGAATCCTGTTTTGGCCTCTCTAGTAGATGGAACTTTCACTAGGCTGTTACCTCTTACCATGAATAGTGAACACCATGTGTGAGAATGAATGAAAGCCCTAGAATGCAGGGGTGTAGGAATATCGAGACAGCTTGTTTTTAATGCACCTGTCAGGCTGGTTCTTTTTAGTCTTTATCCTCTGGTAGAACTTCCAAAATATATGAGTATGCTATGGGAGGCGCCTGTGGCTCAGTGAGTAGGGTGCTGGCCCCATATACCGAGGGTGGCAGGTTCAAACCCAGCCCCAGCCAAACTGCAACGAAACATAGGACTATGCTATGATTTAAGAATGAAATGAATACTGCCTATAGGACATCTGGAGATAAAATCCCATGAGCAGGAGGGAAGCCACTGTCCTTGTAGCGATCCTGTCTGTTGCCTCACTGATCCCCCTTAGACAGTAGGAGTAACCGTGTAGGTTGGTGAGTCTACCCTCAGGGCAGGGGCCAAGTTTGGGCGCCCCCCCAAAGCAGCACTGTAGTGACATCAAGAGATTGAGAACATAATAAGCTTGGGAAATTGTTGCTTATTCAGTTGTGGGTAGTTAACGTTTTCATTGTTCATTGGAAGGTGGGGTAGAAATAATTTTTGGTGAAGTGAATTTCTCTTTTTCAAAAAGGTTAGGTTTTGGTATGTTTTCATTATCTTAACAGCCATATTCTTTCTAAATTTTTCGTTGCTTTCACAGTGGAAAATATACCCTTTCCCCAGGGTGAATCTTGTTTCTGCCTCCCTTGCTCCAGATGTTATAAAGATGGGTATTTCCAGCAGGCCAGCAAGCTCCGTGAGGGACCAGATGAGAACTTGAAAACTAGGAAACTAAAGCATTAATACTGATTACAACTTAATTTATCTTTTATTGGAAAGTTAGCTCCTCCAACTCCTACTTCAGCACCTTTAAGTGAATCTTTTAGAATTTGTTCTTAATACTCAGTTTTCTAGGTGACTCAAACAGTTCTATAAATCTGCTTATTTACAGAATAAAATCTGTTTATTTTGACTTCTGGCCTCACTCTTAGGGCTATGAACTAGCAATTTGATAAATGACTTTGGTTATTTAATTTTTTGGAAAGGGTACTGCTTGTTTATAACCTAAAAATGTTTTTTTCTCTCATTACAACTATTTTAGGAGCTTTTTAACAAACCACGATAGTGGAAATAATATTTATTTGCACATGGAAAGCTGTCAGAATTCCCACACAGATAATGAGATTTATGTCTGTGGCAACAACTTTTTAGTAACTTTTAAATATTTTTCATTATATTTTTGTTGTTTGAACTATTTTCTGTTTTGGAAAGATTACTATTTAAAGACCGATTTCTTAGTATTATTTTCAGACTAGGACATATCATAAAGAACCTGTATTTGGAGGTTATTGACCTAAAAATTGTGTTTTCTTGGGCAGCCAGGAATTTTCACTCCAATGTTGCCTCACATTGTGCACTGCTGGCATTTTGAGCTCTTAAGACAAACCATAGAGAATTGGATATTTTCCTAGGCAAGAATTTCTACCCTTACCCCCCAAAATTTAGGGAATGTTTTAAAGGTCAGGTATTTTTTTACAAATTATTAATTCTTTTTTTCTTAAAGGTCATTGCTGTTCCTTATCTTTCTTAATAATCTAATTTGGTCATTAAAAAGATTCATCAATGGGAAATAGTCTATGGTTTAGTGACTGCTTTACCCTAATTATTAGCAAGATGATTATGCTAGTTGAGGAAAATACTGTTTTCGAGTTTGTCAATACCTTACTTAGATGAGCAGGTTTCCTAGAATGTGCTGTAGGATCATAAGAAGTCTCAGGTGGAAATTGGCCTTGTGATCAAGTATGTTTGGTCAATGCTGGGTTGACTGTTGACAGTAAGTAGGAAAGCTGTTTCTTATATTGTGGGCTTTCTTGGAGGGGGGCTGGCCTGCAGGGCTCTCCTCAGGCATCTGACCATGGCTCCTTTTGCATTATGGTAATCACAGCTATAAAAACCAGGAAAGCCTTCCTCGGGTCAGAGGGATCATGGAGACATGGATGGTACATCCTAGCAAATGTCATTCTAGTGCCTTGAGTCACCAGTGAGTTAGGACAGTAAGGATTTTATTAGACGTTCAGTGATTTAATTAAGAGAAACAGGCTCAGTGCCTCTGGCTCAAATGGCTAAGGCACCAGCTGCATACACCTAAGGTGGCAGGTTCAAATCCAGCCCGGCCTGCCAAACAGCAATGCTGGCTACAGCCAAAAAATAGCCAGGCGTTGTGGCGGGTGCCTGTGGTCCCAGCTACTTGGGAGGCAGACGCAGGAGACTAGCTTGAGCCCAGGAGCTGGAGGTTGCTGTGAACTGTGATGCTATGGCACTCTACTCAGGGGGATAGCTTGAGGCTCTGTCTCAAAAAAAAAAAAGAAAGAAAGAAAGAAAGAAAATTTAAAAATAAACCACAAAAGAATATTCCTCTAATAAGTTAGTCATTTAAAATTGTGACTAAACTAGAACAATTGTTTAAATGATTATGAACCAAATTTTCCTTGCTCAAGTCTACAAGAGGGGAGGACCAAACCTCCTTGTCAGACAAGAATCTGGTTCAAACAGAATCTACCTGCAGACTTAGTCCTGTGCTTCAGGAATTTAAAGGTTAATCAAAATTCATACTACAAATGCTGCCACTGATTGTCCCAACAGAAAGCAAGAAACCCTTCTCACTCATCACCTGTACAGTCCTTCCCCAGGGATTAACAGACAACATGCTATTTCTTCCAGTAATTCTGGGGATATTAGTGATTTATTGTTTATTTTTCACTGAGTCTATGCACTTATGAGGAAACAGGGCATAATGTATATGTACTTTCAGAAAACTGCTATAATGTTATAAATAATATTCCAAACCATTAATGAGCCTTTTTAGAAGTACCTGCCTTGCTACAGGGAATTACATAGAGCCCTGGAAATCCAATCAATGACTATTTATTTCAAGACTTCTATGTGCATCCTTAGAAACCTTTTCTATAAGTCAAGTGAGTCCCTCTGGAAAAATACATTATTTCAACATATATTTATCAAGAAGTCTTGATATTGTACCACAGCTCCAAAAGTGAATAGGCTGAAATCCTGCCATTGAATGAGGAAGACACAGCTAAGTGGACTAATGACTTAACACAGAGGGACAGAACACAGGGTATTGGTAGGATTAAAGAAAAAGGACTCCTGATCAAGGCTCAGGGAAATGCAGTAAGGCTTCCAGGCAGAGCAATCTAACTCAATTCCTAAATGGCATTCATCCATGGGAAAGAAGGGTCAGAATTAAGAAAATCATATTGCTTACTCATAGAAGTGCACCTGCACCCCATATAAGTCAACAATAGTGCAGAATTCACCTGAAATACAGTGAGCCAGGGGTGGAATATGTACAGGCCTCAGGATATAAAACAAATCCATGTAAAGCTTCTGCAAAACTAAGCTCTCTCCCCATAAGAATAAAGTGCAGCCCCACACACTCAACCAAAACAGATTTTCCATTATAAGTACCACACTTGTTCAGCAAGTCTGAAAATTTAAGTGGACATTTTGCAGATGCTAAGAGACTTTCCTTCCTAGTTGTCTCCCTACATCCTCCACCTCCATTAAACTACAGTGTGAACCTCTGGTTTTGAAACCTACCTTCTCAGTACTCAGAATTCTCAGAACCTAATTATAGCAAGTCATAGAGGAAGATGATGGACTTCACAAATGGAGACAGATTTTCCTTACATTGTGTTTATATTATTTTGACAGCAAGAAGCCCCAAAGCAGAAACAAGTTCCAAGCAAAGTCTCCAAAGAATATCAACAAGGAAAAACAGCCACTGAGCTGTATAAATCTACTTGCTACAAACTCCTACACACACATAATAACCAGCATATAAAGCTTAATCTAAACAATTCCAAATCCAGGTACATTCACTGGACCCTCCCCGTGTTGTGGAGGACTAGAGTGAGTTGCTCTTCCATATGCTATGCTATGAAGCAGGATGAAAATGGCAAACAGGAAAATGAAATGAGCCTTCGGAGATTCATTCTTCAGTTTGTTCATTCAAATACACTGCAGAAGAGAGTACTTTCCCTACAGAAATTATTCATTTGACATTCTCTAACTTGTGCTGTTTGGAGGAGAACTGTCTGGCTCTACTTCATAGAAGACATTTATAGAAGTCTCACAAATCGTGTGGCTTTTGAAGAAGGGAATGTTCAGGAAACGTTTGTCCCTACCATGGCAAAACAATTTAATAGGCATTACTTTGGGTTACTACAGTTATTCTAGTTAGATGCTCTATGTGCCAATCAGAACAGCTTCCAGTGTGTTCATTTCAGAATTGCAGGGTGGGGGTGGGGGAGAGAAAAGGAAAACCAGATTTCAAACCTTTAATGAAAGGCTAAGTGATTTATTTTAACCAAATGATATTCAAATTAGAAGGCATATGTATTCTTATTTTGAACTGCACATACTCTATTAATGTAGAGTAAATACACGAGTCACTGTGAAAGTTTTGAGGTACACGAAAATCAAGAAATGTAAAATCTGCCTAGATAGAAACAGATGAAGCCCTCCCAGTAACACCAGAAGAGGAGAAAGTTGCAACTTGCATAAGTGAAATCAGAAAAGATGCTGTCAACTGTGTTTCTTAGAAGTAAAATAACAGACCATAACACAATGTCTCAAAACTTTTGTAGTGTCCCACGTGCATAGCATCATAGATATGCCATGTATTTGTATATGAATGATAATTTTTGAGGTGTCAAAGGAGATGCTATATATGTGTGTATATGCATATGTGTGTGTGTGTGTGTGTGTGTTTGTGTAAAGAATAACACCAGCATGAACAGACACGATTTTCTTCTCCCACATAAATCTGAGGATCAGCAGACCATAACTGGTCTGGTCACTGGCCCTGTGGTCGTCTACACCCCAGGCTGCTTCCAGATTCTCCTTTACCACCTCTACGCTGGTCTGTATTCTGACAGTGAAGCAGGAGGGAGGCAGAACAGGCTTCTGGTCTTTAAAGACACATTCCAGAAACTTCACTCATCCTATTCTTCATTCTCACTCTTGAGAATTTAGTTACAGTCCACATGAAAATGAGGAGGTTTAGCAATGTAATCTGTAGGCAGTTACAGAGGCTCCCAGAGGCACAGAGCTGGATTATTCAAGAAGGGACAGAATCACATATAGAAGGTGAGTGGCTTGAGTCTGAATAGAGTAAAGGTTCTCTTGCGGTGTCCAGTTGGCAGGACACAGAGTGGGTCCCTGTGCTTGGAATATGGCACTGCTCTTATGGCTACTGAAAAGGTCCTGGGGGCTGCTTGGCATGAAAGAAGTCAACAGTAACAAAAGCAAAGTCTCGCCTCAAATAGATGGTGTGACTGAAACAATGAGGAGCCTGCCTGTCACTGGGGTGTCCTGAACACCAGAGTCTATTTCCAAGGTCCAGGGGGAATATGAGCTTTCATGAAGTGGGTGGTGCTCACACTCGTTCATTTTCACCAGGGATCTATACACTTGAGTTGTTCTCCTAGTAGTAATCTTCAGTCTATTAAACTTAGCTGTACTCTCTTACTTTGTGCCCTTGAGATCACAGACAAGACTTTTGATATGGAATACCTTTAATAGGGAGTAAGGATAGAAGACCATATATTTTTCATATTTATGTTATCAAATGACCCAAGGGAAGGACTACAGTGAATTGACTTTGTATTACTATTATAAAGAACAGCACTAACCCAGGTGACCTGACATATCTATAATAATATTCCCTGGCACATTAATTTACACATACACACATATTGCTGAAAAAAAGCATTTGGGGTTTCTACCAGAACAACAGATCTGAAATTAGTGTTGAAAAACATTCACAGCCAGAATTTCACCCCTTGCCCCTGGGTTCTCTATTTGAGCTTTTTATATTGACAATTTTCAACTTTTACTGCTCAGTGAAAATAATAACTAGATTAATGATTTTAAAAAATGCTCGGTGTATCTAAGAGTTCTATGCTAACTGGAAATGGCTGCCACTTTTTAGTAATTATTTGACACTATATCTGACTTTGTGTTACTCCTTCCTATTAATCTCCCCTACGACAAATCTTCTGAGGACTGAAGATACCTGATTTATACCTAAATATGCTATCTATGTATAACTCTTTTAAGAGTACACCACCCTTTTCCTGAGCTGACATCTCTAGAATTAAGAACTCAGAGCCAGCGGATGTGTAAAAACACTTCTCCCCAGTCACATTTTTATGTGAGTCAGAAAGTCAATCAAATTCTACTTCACAAAATAGCACTAATTCCTAATATGAGACAGGAGGTTGCATTCACATTTCTAAGACCAAATATCCTCCCTTAAGTAATATAAATTTATAGCTATGACTTTCCCCAATGCTCTATTGACTGACTATTCATGGTATATGAAAGTAATTAGGGTTCTCTGAAAGCCAGAGCTGCATCAAGAACTGTATTTGAGGGTGGCGCCTGTGGCTCAAGGAGTAGGGTGCCAGCCCCATATACCAGGGGTGGTGGGTTCAAGTCTGGCCCTGGCCAAAACTGCAAAAAAAAAAAAAAAAAAAAAGAACTGTATTTGAGTAAACACAAAAGAAAAGCCTTTTGAGTGTTACTTTTAATGTTTCCATAAAAGCTAACATCTATAAAAATATCATCTCCAGTTTTCTGTATAAAAGCCAGTCCCCTCAGTGCCTGGAGGGGGATGTGTGACAGCACTTTGGGAACATGCTGTCCTGACATACTGCCACCTGGAATTGGGCAGATCCGGCCAGCCCACATGTCAAAGTGTGTCCTACAAAGTATCGTATATAAGCACAGTGAAAATGGCCACCCATGGAAGACTAAATATGCAATGGACAATGGCCAGATCATATAGAAAAATAGAATACTCACACACAATGGGCAGGAACTAGTTCAGGAAGTCAACCTCTGTGGCCATTGACCGCCAACCAGTCAGTGCTTAATTAACACCTCCTTCCCCAATCTCTGTCTCCTGCTTCCAATGTAGGACCAACCAGAGAAAACCAAGTAGGTTTGTATAAGCATGGAGTGTCCTACTTCTGGTTAGCCACCTCCAGTCCCCACGACAACAGCTTCCAAGCAAGGCACACCTGAAGCTTTCTCTTGTATCCTTTTCTATCCTCCTGCTTGCCTTTGAGACTCTGCCAACTGCATGGGATGATAGATGACACCTTTGTTCTAGCAAGCTCAGAACAAATAACTTTTGCTTGCTTTTTTTTTGTGGTCTTTGTTTTTTTCCATTCCTTGTCCTCCTCTCTCATCGGAGGGCTCCTGTGCTAGGAGTTGCCTTCACTTTTCTCTTCTCCATCTTGCAGAATCTTTACCCTTCCCTGCTTTCCTGGGCTGCTTTTCTGAAGACTAACTTTTCTGCCTCTATTCTAGGCTGACTCTTCCAATTGTATTCTTTTTTTCCTCTCTCCTTTTTTAAAAAATATTTCTTCTTGTATGTGTGACAACTATATTCTTTTTAATATTCCTCCTCCTGTGCCCTGCACCTTTTTGTGTCCTTTTTAGTGTCCCACATATATCACTGGGATAGCAGAGAAATAGTCCTAAAGAATTAACTTGGCCAACCAAGCACAGTGAGGCTGCCATGAGGACAGAAAATGAAAAAGCAAGATTCTGGCCTCACCAAGAAAAAAGGTCATTGTGGAATAATCCACCTGCATTAAATTTTAATCCAAAATTAGGCAGTCAAGCCTGTAAGCTAAGGAAACAAAGAAAAATGCCAGAACCGAATAGCAACCAATTCAGGGCTCAGAATGGCAGGCATCAAGAAAGTGGAGTGGAAACAGGTGAGCAGAGGAAGAGACATTGGAGGATAGCAGAACATCATCAAGGACAAGACAATGGATCAGGACTAAGTCTAGGGACCCAGTTAGTCATCATTTTCTTATATAATACAGTAGAGTCACCCACGGGACTATGAAAAACTTTAACATATGGAGGTGGTCACATGAGAAACAAGGCCTACTGTAATGATATGTCCATGTGGTACAGGTCTGGTCTATGGAAATTAGGTCAACCTAAGGAGATGGTCAATGTAAGGAGGTGGTCAGCTACAGAGATTCTGCTGTACTTGGCTCTGGCAAACCTCAGTGAGACATGTATTAAAAAGAAAGAACATGGAGGGTCACCAGGCATTTCTGTCCAAAACACATCTTCCTTTGCAATACCATCTCTAGTTAAACATTCAAATTCCATCTGAAGTATAATAAGACACTTCTCACCAACTTCCTCCTTTGTGGCTCAGAAAAACTCTTCTCTTAGTTTTATCTTCCGTCAGTTTCCCCTTTCTACTGATTCCTTTATTAATTCTTACATTTCCTCTTTCTTACAAATAAAAATGTACTTGCTTTTGGGGGCAAGACACAATTATAAGGGGGACTTTACCTAACAAATGCAATCAGTGTAACCTGGTTTCTTGTACCCTCAATGAATTCCCAATAACAAAAAAAAATTTAAAAAAAAATGTACTTGCCCATGATAAACTTTTAAACGGCCAATTTCTTTTTCTTCTGTAATTAACCACAAAAGTTCATGGGGAGGGGAATCTTCCAAACACCCAATTTCTATCATCTCTTCAGCCAAATGCTATGCTGGCTTCTGTTCTGTGTCATTCTAATAGAATCACTCAGGGCCAAACCTCATGCCTTCCTTCAGCCCTCACAGACTGCAGGCCACCCTGGTTCACCTTAACTTTCTCCAACAGTGGCCTTGCTGACCACCTTCAAGACCACCCTTCTTTATCTCAAGCTCTTTCTCATTCTTTTCAGACCTGCACACTTCCCCATTCCCATCACCCAGTCTCTTCTGGTATGGAAATTTGACTCCAGCCCCCAAACTCCATTCCAATTGCCACTTCCTTCTGGGCTTCAAAAACAGACTAGATTGAGTCCTCATTGCTGTTCCCAGTGTTTGAATCACTCCTATAGCAGTTTCCTATGCAGTCTCAATGGTGAGGAGATGGGCGCCCCCGGGTTCTACTTCCCACTTGGACTGCAAGCTCCTTATAGGCCATGGCTAATCCTGTCTGTGTATCTCCAGGTCTAAGAGTGGCACTGAACACATGGCAGGCCTGGGCTCTGGAGCATGACCACCTGCAGAGAGAGTGAGCATGAGAATGGTTTCCACCTCAAAGCACAATGCCCAGCATGCTGGCTGCAGCATCTCTGTCATCATCATCATCATCAAAAGATGAGGGTTAAATTCAAATGAACCAAAAGGTCAAGATGACTGCCAGTATTCTTCTCCTATGTGGTTTCTACTGTGTTTAATTTCAGATTTTCCATTAAAATGTGCTTTAAATTATTTAGATAATATGAAAACTCAAATTTATCAGATTTTCCTGGTAGTCACTGTTTTGCACAAACATACTCTTTCTTAAACTATTTTATAGAACACCAACCCACGTCATTTCCTGTGGTCATGGCCAACGTAGGCCTGTAGAACTATAGTTTATCTATTTATCCTGGAAGAAAAGTAAAAGAAATGCTAAGGTAATGAAGGAGAAAAGGAAAAAGTACACAGAAAGTAGTCACTTACAGTCAACTGTAGACAACATGGATACGCAGGAGAAATATGGGTAAGAGAGATTTTTTTTTCCAAAACCCGGCATTTCTAGAGGCCTGAACTATTTCATTGATTTCTAAAAACAACAGTGTAAACTTTTATTGTGAAATTGCATTATATCAGCTAACAAGCAGCAAATGGTTAATCATTATAACATATTTAGGAGAGCAGCACTGTTAATAGATTAAAAAACTAGGGCTCGTATAGGTCCAATGGCTTGTTGAACATCTTGCACCCAAAAGAATTTGAAGGCTGGTTGTTCAGAATCACTTCTTGCCTACTTTTAATCATATCTGCACTGCCTTTCCAAAAAAAGTCATTTAAGGAAATTAACACTCTGCAAAGAAATTATCTAGCACTTTATGAAAAATGCTAGGTTATGGGAGAGGATCCAGATGACGGCTAAGTCTAAGTCCAAGGTTCCAATACTAAGAAAATTTCACAGGGTATTAGGACCATCAAGTGTTAATATGTGTGGGTAACCGTCAGGCTCCTCTTCTAATGAAGTCTGAAGGAAGGCTTATCAAAGTCTTTAAAACCTGTCTTATCAACCTACCTAAGCTTCCTTCTTCTTTTTTTTTTTTTTTATCTAAAGCCCATTTTAAAGTTCAAAATGACCAAGCTATGAAATTTATATGCAAAGAAGTAACCAAGAGTTATTGACCCAGGAGTCCCAGTCTAGTAAGTGGGAAGAACAACAGAGCCAGATTGCCCAATACAAAGAAATAGGGGACAGCACAGGGGTACAAAAGAAAAGAATGTTGACAGCTGTTGGCATCAGGAAGGCCCAGAAGAATTATGCATGGAGGAATTGGCATTGGCACTAAAGCCATTTAGATCATATTCTTTCATCTTAAAATCATAACAAGACCCCAAAAGATATATATCATAAGCACCTATCATACAAGTTACACAGTCAAAATTTATTTCCAGCCTTCATATTACAGAGCACACAGGAACTTAATATTCAGAAATAATTAGGGTTTTTTTTTGGAATAATTTAAAAGGCAGACATTTTCCAGGTTAATGGATACAACTGAGTAAATGTGTTCTTTGCTTTTAAAACCTCCAAAATAATTATTAGCAGGAAAGGTAGCCATCAAGCAAAATGATGACAATTTTTCAAGTTGTGTTTTCTCCCCTCTCAGGATTATTAACAAACTTACCGCATTTTAGTTAAAATATTTGCACACAGGGAATATTGATTTTCCCCAAATGAATAGGGTCATAATATTTTAAAATGTATTTCAACAACAGAAATGAATTTGAGTTTGGGGGCATAGATAATCCCACCGAACGACAAATCTTTCATCTCGTCACCTGACCAAAGAAAAGCAACTGCATTTTAAATGTTTAATTAGAAGTAGAATCGAGTTTATATAATGATATACCATGCTGCTAGTATGTAATAAAGATAAACATCCTTGCAGATTCTCAGTACTGAGAAACACTGTCGAATTTTGTTTTGCTTACAGATTGTAGGAAAAAAAAAACTTTTATAGTATTAAATGGCTTTTTTCAGATACCACTTCTGAGTCAGGCGAAGTTTTTGTTTCTGTGTTTTAGGAATTTATGGCTGGGATAATTTGAGGCATTATGAGTTTTGACAGTGACATTTCCTCGTATTTGAGAGAAGTTTGTGCAATTCAGACAGGACGGCGTTTGCTTTTTAGCAAACACACAGTGCACAGTTTGAGAAAAACTGCTGACGAAGTCTGATGAAAGTGTTCTACCAATGCCAAATCACCGACAGATGTGCTGTCTGCCAAGGGATTTCCCTAGGAATGTTCTCTCTCATTTTCTTCTATCTGCTTAGAGAAAGTTCATTTAAAATCTGTTAAAATGTATTAATGTGCACTGTAACTTTCTATCGTGCTGTGGGCAAACTGGCAAAAGAAAAGTTACATAAAGATTGGCACTGGAGTGTCCACCAAAAACTTAGGGACCCAAAGTGCAAGCCTTCCCCAGTCTCAGCCTTCCAGAAGGGAGAGCTCCCCCACTCTGCACAGCTTAACTGTATAATTCTATAGTGTTAGAACAGAAAGGGGCTCCCCTATTCATTCACACTCATTTGAAATTATGTCTGTTGTTGAAACGGTAGCGTACACAGATTAAGTAACTTGTCCACAGTCACATACCCATTTGCGCAGTGACAAACAGTGGGGTCACGTCCAAAGAACAATAGAATCAAGAAAACAAAGTGGAGAACTTACCTGCCAGTTTTATACAAAGGATGTGAGGCTAAAAGATAAGATCCTTTGAGTGTGAAGCTCAAACTTTTATGTAGACCAAATCAATGTTTTCTACAGCTCCTATGGTGACTATTATGCAGAAAGGAAATATCAGAAACCTCATTAAGGTCACAAAAAAAACTTAACCATTATGGGGAGGATTACCACGGCTTTTGAGAATTAAAATTAACTTGTCTGTATCGGTGCAAGGTTAACACGATATCGTGATGTCAGTACTCCCAAGGAAGAAAAATGTTTAATTCTTGTATTTAAAAGGACAAGTTTAAAAAAGAAGAATGCATTACCTCTAGAAGTCTGAATGGGACCAGCACGCATACTCGGTCCCAGATTAATAAGAATGCTCATTGCTTACTGAAAGTTACAATGAACAGCTGCTCTGCTTGTCCAGATAAAGTCCCTTTCTCTAGGGCAGGATTTCTTGACCTCAGCACTATTGACATTTGGGATCACATAACACTTTATTGTGGAGGGTTGTCCTGCCCACTGCAGAATATTTGTGGCTTCTGGTCACTAGACGCTGTAGCATCTTCTTCCCAGCAGTGACAACCAAAGTCATTGCTAAATGTGTTCAAGTGGGGACTGGGGGGATGCAACATCACCCACTGCCGGGAAACACTACTTTAAGGAAGCATCCTCCTCCTCACTGTGCTAAGTGGTGAGTGGTGGGGATGCCACTCACATCATAGGCCCAAAAGGGACACAGAGCTCATTGACCTCACGGCCAGTGCCTTCCCAACTTCCACAAACCCATCCTGCTGAGAGCCCCAGTTACCAGCTCTTTCTCGGGACTTGTTCTTCCATTTTGTGTACTACACAACATCCTCCCAAATCTCTGTCCTTTTCCTCTTCCTTAAGTTATTCAAAATCAGTTTGCTGCTTACAACCAAGGACACATACCTGATAAACAAGCAAGCAGCAAATAATTATTTTCATTTGTGTTGGTAAAAAACAAATCTAGTGCATTTGTTGTATATGAGGTCAGACATCTAAGTTCACAAACTCATTCTAGAAAAGGCACTACATACCTCATTGCTAAATATCACTACCTACGGCCGTAAGATAGCCAGAGGGAGTACTTCAAAGGTGACCACGGTGATAGTCAGCAATGAAGTATATAGCACTTTTTCTAGAATGAGTTCATAAACCTAATTTTCTGACCTTGTATTTTTAGAGGAGTTAGTCAAGATCACAGAATCACACTACTCCAACCTTCACGGCAGCAAACTAATAAAAAATAGTAAGAAAATTATAAGTTTTTTAAAAGGTTAATATCTTAGCAGCACCTATAAAAACAATAAAGGGGTATGAGCTTCTGCTATAGATTTTAAAAGTGTAAGCTAAGAAAAGGAAAGAAAGATTCTGATAGGGTCAACCCCATTAATTTACCCCATGTCAGTCCTACACACGCCTAGAAGCAGTACTAACAAAAGAATCCTGAAATTCCTCCAAAATACCCTAAAATCTGTAAAGATGCGGACTGAGGGGAGGAGAGTGCTGAGGCAAACTTGGACAAATTGAAAGAAAACCGCTTTATTGTAGAAGCTCCTCCATAGCATTTTAAGGTCTCATCAGGACTGCCAGCACACACCATAGATGCTCTTTGTAAGAGAAGATGCTTCCTCCGGGTAGAGCAAATTAGGAAAAGGCAGTCTGGCACCAGGCGTGCTCTTTGTAAGCAGAGCACAGACTGGATTTCAATTCCCACTCCAGCCCCCTCACCCAAGTATCCTGGCTCAGGGACCACTGCACAACAGTTCATGGCAGTCCTGCAAACAGAGACTGGAAGGGTCTTTGGCGCTTGTTGATATCCAGACAAACATGCCAACTGATGTGGCAAAGCTCAAAGGACGGAAGGGTCCTGGTTGAAGGATGGGCCCAGGTGTGGGATAGTTAATAAGACCTCAGATGATAGAGCAGGAATCAGGTGCCCTGTGGGACCTGTACTCCACTTCACTACAGCCTTTGCTGCCATACCACACATTGCCTCCTGCCATGCTTTTCTAATGTCAGCTTGTATCAGAATTGCCTGGAAGGCTCATGGAAACACAGATCTCTGGGCCCCATCCCCAAAGGTTCTTTTTTAGTAAGTGTGAGGCACGGCCCTTGAAGATCCCTTATTTAAATGAGGACCATCTCAAAACCAGTCATCTTTAGAAAAGTAGGAACAAAGCACCATTGAGCTCTCAAACTATGGCTCAGAATAGAGAAGACTAATTAGTCTTGAGTAACTTGAAAGGATCAGCAGGGAGATAAAGATCATTCATACCAATTCAGACAAAAAAGTAAACCACCCATCTTAGCAGTGAGGGAAATAAAAATAGAAGCCATGCCCCCCATGTAGACTCACTACCTAAACGAGAGCGTGTGGAAAAATGGGAGGAAGAGAAAAACATAATGCAAAACACAGGTAAAGAGCTCAGTGAGCAGAAAGTATCACCCAAAGAACAAAAACAAGTTCCTCGTGAATGTTTCAGAATAAATGAATGACTCTTTAACAAGAGCAAAGACTTGGGGAGACAAAACATGAACAAAATGTTAGAAAAGAAATTCCAGAGCTAAAGAAAGACTCTGAAAAATATTACATACCATCAAAAATTTAGCAAGTTAGGTAAAAAACAAACAAAAAAATAGAGCTAAATTAAAAGATGATAGAGAAACTCAAAATAATTGTGATATGCATAAGACACAGGCAAGAAACTTGTTTGAGCAGAGAGAAAGCAGAGCACTTATTTGGAAGACAGACAAAGCAACCCAAGCAAAAAATAATCAGTGTCTCTGAAACACTGAAGCAGAAAAAGAAAAATTCTGAGTTATCACACTGAACATTTCTATAAAGCAGTGATTTTTAACTGGTGTGCTGTAAGAGGATTTTAGGTATGCTGTAAAAATTTTTAAAGATCATAATTAAATTATTTTTGAAAGAAGTTCAAAACACTATAAGTGTATTGTTTTTTTTACTCTGCTTTTGATCAACATAATTTAAGTGTGCCATGGAAGTTTAACAATAGGTTCAACTGTGCTGTGAGATTAAAAATGCTGCTTTAAGGTAAGAAAATAACTGCATCCATGGGAAATGATACGATGTTTGTGACATCAGCATTACCATCCTAATTAACCTATTTATTACACATTGAGGACAAAATTAGAGTTATTCAGGCAGTTAGGAAGAAGAAAGCAAGTCAACCACAATAGGTAAGCCTGGACTTACACTTTCTACAGCTACAGCCAATCTCTACAAACCATGTAGCAAAGTCTCTAAACTTCAGAGGGAAAGAAAAGATGACCCAAGAATGTCACATCAGCCAAGTTGTTATTCAACTATAAAGGCAGGAGGAAGATATTCTCGAAAGTAAAAAATCTCAGAAAATATAACCTTTATGAACCTTTCTTGGGGGAAAAAAATCCCTTGATGATGAAAGATATCCAAGTAAGATGAGTATAAATAAATAATCCTGGAATGGAGAAGCCATGGGAAAAGACTAGCAGAGCTGGATCCAAGCACAAACAGAACCAGAACTAACAAAGGGGTTCTGCAAAATAGAGTAAGAATGTTACAGACATGTGCAATGAATAGCAGTGTGAATGCAGATAGCACCTCCACGTTCATCTGTTGACATCCTAACATTCCAGTGATAGTATTACCTGGTGGGGTCTTTGAGAGGTACTTAGGTCATGAGACCCCACTTTCATGAGGGGGATTAGTCCCTTATAAAGGAGAACTCAGTGAGCAAGCTAGTCCCTTCCATCACATGGGAAGACAAGACAGTACTGAATCTGCCAGACCCTTGATCTCAGACTTCCTGGTCTCCAGAACTCTAAGACACAAATTTCTCTTATGTCTGGACTACCTGTTTTATGATATTTTGCTATAGCAGCCCAAACAGGCTAAGAAAACCTGTCAGAGCAATAATAAAAACGTAAGGAACAAAATTGGAAGGCAGTAAGAGAGGTGTTTGGAAGAAATGAGAAACCAGTCATGTAATCTTTCCCAGTAAATGATAACATCAAAAGAAATGTAGTTAAAGTCATGGGAACTCCAAATTTCTAATGTTTTTATATTTTTTCTTAATACTTAAAAGGTCTTTTTAGGAACAAATAGCTTTAATGGTGAAAAAACTACATGTAAAGTTCACAATTCCCTTAGTTTCATTTTCAGTTTGTTTGTCCTCTGTTAAACTCAAGTAAAATTAAATTTGGCACTCTCATTTTAAAGCAGATGCACTATAGTCTCTGTGTGTGTCTTATCTTACCGTGTTAATTCTTACCATCCGTCCATTTTACTGGCCTCCGATCTGTACCTGTGCATCAGGAGATGTTTAGAACGATGCTCTTCAACTGTTCACAGAATTTCAGAATGCTGAGACTTAGGGTGATATTCTGCTTTTGTCTTTATAATTTTCTATTTCCCTTACATTTTTAATGATACTTGTAAGTCACTTGTAAAAACATAAAATCAACACTCTAAAATGAATATATAAAATATGACATCACTTTTCTGATGTAGTGACTATTAACTAAGTGAATTTCTTTCAATGACCAAATGTTATGAAGTCCTTCTGGGTGAGGTATCATTCTGAATATCCACCCTCATTGTCAAGTACACTAGAAGTGAAGAAGGTACATAAGAATGAGCAGAAGGCATCCAAGGTTCTATTTTTGTTTTCCTAAATAAATCTCTGGGTTTGGCCCCTTTAATTAGCAGTACATAACATTTATTGAGTACCTACTACATTCCAGGCAATACGCTAACAAATACAATAAGTATTTTTATTATTTAATCCTCACAATAATTATAGTAGCTACAATGGTAATGACGAAAGCATAATAATAGCAGCTCAGATTTGTTGAGTGCCAATGTAGTAGGCAGTACTTCAAATGCTTTTCTTGCAATAACATTCTTCAGTGGGAAGGACTTATAGCAATGGGAGCTCATTGTGTAAAAGAGAGAAATATCAAAATCAACAATTAAAAACACAAAGATGTACGTTAGTAGAATTAGAGAAACTACACAGGTGAGGCTGACCTTGGGTAGAGAGAATATCAAAAGAGAAAGCCGGCAGATTCACTGAACAAACTGATTTTGTTTTTTGTTGTTTTTTTTTGAGACAGAGTCTCATCATAGCTCACAGCAACCTCAAACTCCTAGGCTCAAGCAATCTTTAGAGATGGGGTCTCCCTGTGGCTCAAGCTAGTCTCAAACTCCTGATCTCAAGCAATCCACCTGCCTCAGCCTCCC
This sequence comes from Galagoides demidoff, assembly GCA_963574575.1. Classification (NCBI taxonomy): domain Eukaryota; kingdom Metazoa; phylum Chordata; class Mammalia; order Primates; family Galagidae; genus Galagoides; species Galagoides demidoff. Next base: position 21,245 of record CAUYQV010045999.1, read on the forward strand.
AGAAAACTGGGATTACAAGTGTGAGTTCAGACCACACCCAGCCTAACTGAATTTTTTGATCATAAAAGTGAGGGGAGTGAAGACTACATGAGAACTCTAAACCAAGTAGACATGAAGCCCTGGTCAATTTCTGGTTGTCCTGGAAACAAGGTTCCAATCATTATAATGAGATCAAATCGTATGCTAATTAAGAAAGCAGAAATTAGAGTTGGGACCATAAACATAGCCCAACTCTATCTTGTGAATAAATCTAGGAAGAGCTGTAGATGCATTTTTGCTGCATATAAAATCTGGAAGGCGAAGGATTTAAGTATGAAAGGGCTGGATTGAAAAAGCATATCCAGAAAGAAGTATCGCTGTTATGAGTGTTACTTCTGCTGTCGGCCCTGGCCAGTCCATGCAGGTAAGAAAGTAACAGTTGCATCTAGCTCTATTCCACTCATTGGCTTTTCCTCTGTGTAGGAACAAGCATGAAATGAGGAGAAAAAGGAGGTTCATGTTTTTGGTGTCCTACGTCATTAGCCACAGGCTTTAGATCTCTGTTCACTCCCCCTGCTCCTTACTATTGGTTAGATCCATTCAGGGTGGACAGCAAACAGAGCCAGCAAATAATTTCACACTCACAATAACTCTATAGATCACTGTGTTGTTATTAACATTCCCATTTCCCAGATCTCATGGTGAGAGCAAGGAGCAGCTCAGAGGCAGTCCGTAACCCACCCACGGTCCATCTGAAACAGCTCCCTGACTTCATTCAGATCCCTTTTTGCTTGATTTCTGTCTCTCTAAAATATTAACTTTTTGCTTGTTTTTTAAGGTTTCTATGCTTGTGTATATACCCTTGTTTACACATACATTGAGGGTTCTGCACTCAAATACACCCACAAACAAAAACAAGAAAGAAAGATGATTTTCCCCAATCCTAATGCCCAGGAACTGACAGCACAGGCCATAGCTTACTAGTATGGCTTGGTTTGGCTCAATTCTAGGGCACTGGCTTTGTAAATTAAAGGTGTGATCCCTTGAAACCACTGTGATAAAAGTGATTTGAAATCATACTATTGACAGTCATAATAGAAACAAATGCCTACTTACTACTCATGGCTCAGCTCTGGTGAGAACAAATCAATAAAGTAAAATGCTTTTGGCCTCCCAGAGAAAGGTTCCACCTGACAGATACTAGGAGATCAAATGTTCACACTGTTTCAGATAAAGAAGTGTAGGGATGAGGATATATTTGAGAAGGAAGTAAGGGAAGGCGCCCTTAAAGAAACCCAACCCTGAAAAGCCTCTGCTCACTATTTCTTTAGTTAGATTTTAATTTGTTCATTCCATTCCTTCCCACATCTGTTCACTCACTTGTTTATCTCCTTGGTTCCTATTCCTTGTGCTAAGCCTATAGCAGCGAAAGACGAAAGACATGGGCCCTGGATCAGGGAATTCTTCTGGGTCCAGTGATGGAAACAAATGTCATCAGACACTGTGCTGCTCAACGTTCTTCTGGAGGAATGAACAGGGGTGCCTAGTTTGCCTGTGGGAGTTCTGAGGAGGTTAAGTGAAGGAGGGTTTAGAAACCATCACAGGGAATGAGAGAAGAAAGGAGATAAAGTAATTAGGAATTACCAAAGACTGAGCAAGTGAGACAGTATGTTGGCTGCTCTGTCACAGATAAACATTTTCAAAGGAAGACAATCCTGATACCATCGGAGAGAATGTTTTTGCCTAAATCCCCCAGACTATCTTTAAGAAGGCTAAGCTTTAATCTCTCAAGGATGATATTCCCCTCACCTGTGAGTGTGTCCTGGAGCCAGAGGGACAATTCTTTCTACCTAACTTCCTGTCCTATTAAAAATTCCCTTTAGAATATTCCTAATGAATATTCAGCCAATTCTAAAGTAAATATCATTTTTTAATTTTTGGCTCCCCACCCCCTATTCCCTCAATTGTAACAGTGTCTTGATTCCCTTTGGGAACTTTCCCCTATGATAAGCAGCCTTAGTAAAATAATAAATTGGGCGCCCTATCATTCCACTGTAGAATTTGAAGGGATCCATGGAGACCTCTCTCAGATTTTTCTGCTATTCCCACTCTTTATAAACTAAGGATGAACATGTGAGCTAAGCTCATTCAATTGAACCTTCTCTTCCAAGCAAGACTCTGAATCCTGAGTGGGATGGATGCCACTCACTCCTTCATTATGGTAGTTGATAGGTAAAAACTGAAAGAATGGAGTGGATAAGAACTCTCAAGATCAAAGTATAATAAAGGAGGCATTGGGTTGGGGGTGGTTAATTTTTTGTTTTTATTTTTGGTTTTTATTTCATTTTATTATTTTTTTTTTCAAATATGGAATGCTTCACAATTTTTTGTGTCATCCTTGCACAGGGGCCACGCTAATCTTCTCTGTATCATTCCAGTTTTAGTATATGTGCTGCCGAAGCAAGCACGGTTTTCTGTGGTTTGGTTTTGTTATTGAGACAGAGTCTCACTTCATGCCCTAGACAGAGTGCTAGGACATCATAGCTCACAGCAACCTCAAACTCTTGGGCTCAAGTGATTCTCTTGCCTCAGCCTCTTGAGTAGCTGGGACTACAGGCACCTGCCACAACATCCAGCTATTTTTAGAGATGAGGTCTTGCTCTTGCTCAGGCTGGTCTCAAACTCCTGAGCCCAAACAATTTACCCACCTCCACCTCCCAGAGTGCTAGGATTATAGGTATGAATCACCACACTGGGCATTTTTGACACTTGGGTGGAAGTGGGATGAGATCTAAAGGATGTTGTAGGGGTAAGGTGGTTTTATATAGCTGGCTGAGGGGGAGCTGGTTTCCATTAAGAGCCACCAAACTGTTCTCATTAGGACATCAAAGATCTTATCTCATTATCAGACTCTCTTTGTATCAAAGTGCTAGCATATTTCTCTCAGGTGGGTCTGTAATTGGCCAGTGCAAGGACATGCAAGGGTGTGCAGGGACAAGCCTGCAGCATCTCTTACCTGAGTTATGTCCACCTGTCACAGTCTCACAAGTTAGCTTTTCAAGATGGTGTTAGTTTGGTCAACCTAACAGTAGTGGCACCTCAATAGCTGATAGACTCCATCTTGCTTCCTTTCCTGTTTCTAAGCCTGGTCCTCCTGCCACATCTTGATTCTGTGAATTCCCTGGTATCTTTCTCACAAATTCTTTTTTAACTTAAGTTAGTCTCAGTTGGGCTCTGAACCCCTATCTCTGATGACTCCTTCCAGTAGCGGGACTATCACTGCTTAAAAGTCTCCTCATTCCATTGGTGGACCACTACATTTGCTTTGAAGTTGTTAATTCAAGCAAAATCAGCTTCTCTGGGGATTTACTAGCGTCTGTCACCAGGAATTAGAAGGAATAAGTTTTAGTTTCTCTTCTCTGTGATAATCAGTATAATCTTTGAGGAAGAGTAAATAATCACCAATAACCACACCATAAAAGCAAAGTCATCTTTTCTTCAGATTGCAAACCACCATCAAAAAAAAAAAAAAAGAAAAAAGAAAAGAAAAGAAAACCACCACCCCCCCTTTTTTCCTAACATGATGTAAATTTCTTGACCACAGGAACAGAAGCTTTGGACTGTTAATGAGCATTTTGGTCATTTTCACATGGTCCCAGGAAAGTAAACTGTCACTTTCTGCCAAGGTTGGTGAGTGGTAGAATTCTTTTTTAAGATAAAGGTCTTCTTACTCATATAACTTGTAGGATGTCTGTATTCTTCCCCAGTCTGCCTGCAATTAAAAGTATATTATCTTCTCTACTGAAGTTGGGATAATTGCTATTTTCAGAGCAACTCATCAGGATGATAGAGATTGATTCCTTTTGATTGACATAGCAGAGGTGTCGAACATTCCTTGGGCACTGAGTTAATGTTATCAGGACGGCAATTTCCCAAACCACGTGTCTGATAAACATGTCTTCAACATTTGCAAACAACCCCAAGTTACTTTCCCCCCTTCAATTATTCCTTCTCATTCTGACATCCTGTCTAACAACAAGTTTATGATTCTGTACTCATTTCACTAGCTTAGAAAAATATTTGTCCTTGAGCAGTAGGCCAGAAACAGAGCTACTGTGAAAATCATGGGGAAATAGAAAGAACAAAAGAACAGTACCTATTCCCTTCAGCAGTTTTGTCGAATGCTCAAGCAGCTTACTTGCTCCAACTCTAGGTTTCTTCTCCTGCCTCTACCTCTTTTATACCTTCTCATTATGAGGTATGTGAGTGAGGGTTTAGGGCAAGTAATGCTCCCATTCCAGAGGGGAGAGAAGCTCCATGTGGAACACTCTGTTCCCTTCTGATGGAGTCTTCAGGGGTGCATAGTATAATGCCCATCTTCACTCTTGTCTGCAGAGGGTAAGACTCTCACCCTCTCAGTCAGTTTCTCTCTTTTTCTCTCTCTTCTTCTCCCTCCCAATCTCTATCTTTCTATATCTCCCTCCTCTTCACTTCTAGTGGCCACCAGTCCTCAGGGTAATGCTGAAACTGCTGTTACAAATTGATGAAAGGGTGTAGGGTGGGAATTAGGGTAAAGGCCCCCAAACTCCGTAAAGGAGCAGGCCTATCTAAAATAATGATGACGGTCAAACTCTATGAAGAAACAGCTTAGCTAAAATATTGATAATAATCAAACTCTGTGAAGGAACCGACCTTTCTAAAATAATAATAACAGTCAGCCACTGTCCTTCATTTACTTGATGATAGTCACTGTCCCTTTGTTTGCTTCTAATTGCTACTCCAGGGGGCACAGGTGGCAGCCATAAAGATTTTCAACTTTTCTCCATAAATATCAGCTTCTGTTCAGAAAATAGGGGTAGTTTTGAGATATCTTCCAAGTCCTGCTTTCCAATGGATTGACTGACCCACTATAGACCAAGAAATTGACTCAACTGGTCTCAGACCCTCACCCAAAGAACTGCATTCCAGTGGAGGGGCTGACTCACCCAGAAAGTGGCCCATACCAAAGGACTGATGTTTCTACCCCAAAACCAGAGGATTAACAAACTCTGCTTGCTTAATCCTTTGCTCACCAAACTATTTTTAAAAACCCTATGCCCCTCAATTCTCAGAGAAGTAGACTTGAAAAATGTCTCTTATCTCCCTGCTTAGCACTGTATGGAATAAACTCTCTGCTGTAAAGCTGGCCATCTCTGGACATTGGCTTTCTCTTGGGAAGGAAGCAGATGAACCTGGCTGGGCAGCAACAGTGCTAAACCAGCACTTTTCATGATTGTATCCATTCATTTCAGGCAAATAACACCTGTTACTCACACAGCACACCCATTCATTCCTACCCATGCACCCTTCTTCATCCTTGAACCTAGAATGTACTCCAGAAGTCTTATTTTCTGGGTGCCGAGCAAAATAAAGATTATAATCCTCCTTGTATCAAGCTCAGAGCTCTTGCTACAACAACAACATACTGGATACTCAAAGCACATGTAGAAAATAAAGAACTTTATTCCAACAAGACTTTGTTTGCAGAAGGAAGATTAGGCTGATTGAATACATTGTTCTACACTGATTTTAATTGGTGCTATAATCTGATCTGTCTCTAACCAGCTAATCGGTATTTAATCGGTTGCTTTAATTTTATTACAAAGCAAGTATAATGCAGCTATAGCTAGACAACACACGAGTAAATAAAATGCATTATTATTATATTTGTGCATATGAGTTTTATTCTGCTTGTGTCACAACTATACTCACTTCCACTCCCCTCATAATTTGTTTGTATTAAGCCATTACTGTGCATTTGAATAGTGGGAACAGTTAAAAATGTCTATTTATTGCCAAATATAAGTTACATAATAAATTTTTTGATGTACCCACCTTCATTTGCCAAAAATTCTTCTGATTCATTTAAATATTTATACAGCACTTCAATTACTGACATTACTTCTATTAATTAATGATATAGGGATTTAATTCTATGGAATAAATAAACACAAAAGTAAAAATAACAGAACAAATTCACACATAAAAAAGAATCTGACTTGATTGCCTCAAATAAAATTCTATGCTAGAGTTTGCCACATAATTCCCCAGAGAATGAGGCATCTTAGCATTTATAAAACTCGATTGTTTTAGGAGCTTTGAACATGGATACAATAGGTTCCAAAATCCTGTATAAGTATTTGAACAACTTGACCTTATTTCAGCTTTTTGAGAGAACTATTAGGAACAGTAATAGAATCAACATGAAAAATTATTAAGGACCCACACTGTGTCTGCCTGAAAGGACTCAAATAACTACAGGAAACTTCAAAAAATGGTAATAATAAAATCAAAACACCTTGAGGCTGCTCTTTTAGATCGCTACATATTTTTAAGAGGTAATTTACTGGGAGCTCACTTTTGCTTTTTCCAGTTATCCTGGCTGTGCAGGAACACAGTGCCCTCAGGGGGCAGCGCAGTACAATGATGAGAAGACAGGCTTCACATTAGGAAGACCCTGGTTCCAGTCCAAGCTTCTACCTACTTGCTGCATGACCTCAGGCCATCCACTCTTAAGCCTCAATTTCCTCATCTGTAAAATTGGAGTCACAACAGCTACTCTTATATTGCTGTGAAAAGTAGAGATAACACAATACTGTAGCCAAGGGGTCTAGCTGTTTTTTCAGCTACTTGAATCTCTCAGGCTCATTTAGCATAGCCTTGAGACTCACCTCAAAGTCTTCTCACCCAGTAGAGATTCATTTATTTAACAAATGTTTATTGGGCACTTACAGGGGGCCCAAGCACATAACCATGAACCCAGAACATAACACTGAAGTTTCAGTTGGAAATATAACACCCAGTTTTTTCAATGGGAATGAAGATGACTAGACTTTAAAGAAAACATGCCCAGCTAGATGTTTATGGTAAAACCATGATCAAGGCAATTATCATGGAAATATACAACAGGATATTAAGAATGGTCCCTTCTTCTTGTACAGCAAGGAAAGAAACCATTGTTTCCTCATCATCAAAATGACACCTAATACTTACATAGTATTTTGCTATTAATGAAGCATTTTTATGTGCTATCATGTATAGGAAAAGGATCTCCTGACACTCAGGTACATAATCTACATCTCTGAATGTCACCATCCCTGTCACTGAACACCTGTGACCACATAGCAGTATAAGATGGCTAACAAAGATGCCTTCACACATCCAAAGTTTGATTTTATTCTTGTTCTAAACCTTTAAACTAGTTCTACCCTCGCACCAGAGAGAAGGTGGTTAGTGAATTTACCTATAAGTATAAAGTGGGGATGTTCTAGGTAATCATGTAAAATCCCCTTATTTTGCTCCTCGATAGGGTCATGATACTATTCCTGCTCTGCCTGGAGATGGGATGAAATGACCCATTCCTCCCCTGCTTTACCTTGCATCCATTGAATTGGCTCAGAAATGATATCCATAATATGTTGGCTTCTTGCCCAAATATAGGGCTATCTTTCTGCTGACAGCCTGGCTGTGTTCTCCAGGACCTTTAGTGAAGAGTGGTCAAAGAGATGGGTCTACTCCTTATGCAATAGAAAGATAAGTCATTAGCTACCTATGAAACCCTGAATAAATCATGTATGTTCTGATCTTCATTCTCCAAATCATATGAATCAAGAGCCATCAAATTACCTTCCACCTTCAAGATTCTATGGAGATGCACATACAGCAAAAATATATCTGTTATAGAAGGCAAAGGAATCTTCTCACCTTTTCCTATTAGTACAAATGAGATTCATCCACAAAAAGATACTTGACTTTGTTGAAACAAACAAAAAATAAAACAAACAACAAATGCCCTCTTATATTATGATGTGTTGTTTGTGGTGTCTCATGCATTAGCATAAGAGGATAAATATTTGGTTATTGGATAATTTTTAACCCTTTCCAATTCAATTTTTCTACCACTGACATACTCCCCAGTTCTTATTTATTTTAGGTAGGAAAGAGTTTGATAGATTATTTGTAATTACCTTGCAGTTTTAAAAGAGAAAAACATGAATATCAACTCACCTGATGATTTTATTATCTATTTTAGATTACATAATTAATTAAAGTGTTTTTGTTTATTTTTGTCTGTAAATAAAGAAAAATCATCATGTGGGCCGAGGGCCAAAATAGGATCAGAAGGGGTTCATATAGGGGTCAAAAGTATATCTATTGCTTACTAACATTTGTGCCTTCTTATAGCCAGGTCTGTTCTAAGGCTGAAGAAATTAACTAGAATGATGGCAAAATTCCAAACATCTCTGAAAGAAGGGATGCCATTCTTTCCTGGCTAGCTAAATCTACAAAGTATCTATCTGTGAAGGATGCAAAATGTTTTTCCATGAACTTTAAGACTCAATGAGCAAATGTATGGCACACCAACCTCTACTCCTTCTTCTTTACACTACAGCAGACATTATTAATCAATCAGGGACCCTTTCCATTGTGTCGTTGCACAGCCTTCAAATGTCTCTCAATATAGCATCTCAAGTAACTGCTGGCAACAAAGGCTTGTATTTTGCATAAATGATAGAAGGTATTTAGAATTCCTGGATTTGTGAGATTGACTGTTCCCCTTACTGGCATCGAGAGTATTAAGAACCAAGAATCTCACAGTGTCATTATTTAAATGAAATAGAAAAGGAATCTTGCTTGCAGGAATGTGCCAGTGAATATTAGTAGGAAGTTTCAACTTTGAAACTCTTCAGAAATTTATTTACCACTCTAATGTCTAACTTGCTACTTATCGCCCCTGCCTTCTTTTAAAATATAAAAGTCACTTCTAAGTCAGAGCAGTTCCCAGGTTGAAATCTGCCCCAAATTTTTAACATTTGATGAGTAAAAGTTTGAGTGCTGTCTGGAAAGGCAGAGGGAGAAAGAAGCCAATGGAGTTCACATTGCTGAGGCTGGAAGAGGTGGTCTGGTGATGAGCAGGAAGAGTGGGCAGTAGATACACAGTCAGAGATGGGCTGGGAGCAAAGTGGGCAAAAAAGGCACACACACACACAAAAGCAAGGATCCAAAACACACAATACAAACTGAGTGAAGCTTAAAGTTTAGCAAATAAATATCAAAACTCTAGCTCTTGAATGAACAGTGTCTTTTACATGGAGACTGGAATATCTTCCTGCCTATAAATATCTTTCCTCTTTCCCCCCTACAGCTCTGTCCTCCTTCCTGTTCCCTCCATTCTCATTTCCCTTCATATAACCCCAGTTCTTTCCATCACAGTCCCTCTTCTTTAACTTCCATGTCTTTCCTTTTTTCTTTCTCTCTCATCATTCCTTCTTCCTTTCTCTCTTGTTCTCCCTTGCCCAAGCTTTGAACAACCTTGTTCCCTAGCCCACTGGTTTTTTTTTTTTTTTTTGAAACAGAGCCTAAAGCTATCCCCCTGGGTAGAGTGCCATGGCATCATAGCTCATAGCAACCTCTAACTCCTAGGCTTAAGCGAGTCTCCTGCCTCCGCCTCCCAAGTAGCT
>CAUYQV010046000.1:0-11023 GCA_963574575.1 Galagoides demidoff
GTCCCAGCTACTTGGGAGGCGGAGGCAGGAGACTCGCTTGAGCCCAGGAGTTGGAGGTTGCTATGAGCTGTGATGCCATGGCACTCTACCCAGGGGGATAGCTTGAGGCTCCGTCTCAAAAAAAAAAAAAAAAAAAGACCAGCCTGAGCAAAGGAAGACCCCCCCCATCTCTGCCAAAAACAGAAAGAAAAAGCAAGAGAGACAGAGAGAAAGAGACATTCCTCCCAGCTACTCAGGAGGCTAAGGCAAGAGGATTGCTTGAACCCAGGAGTTTGAGTTTGCTGTGAGCTGGTCTGACACTGGCCCAAGCAACAGAGCAAGATTCTTATCTTCCCCGTACCTCCAAAAAATACTTCATAGAACACAATAATAGGCTTTTTATTTATGTATATATATGTATATATATATATAAATTTTTATTTTTTTAGAGACAAGGTTTTGCTCTGTCACCCAAGCTGATGTGCAGTGGCACAATCATGGCTCACTGCAATCTTAACTCCAGGGGCTCAAATAATCCTCCTGCCTCAAAAGAGATAACAAATGTGAACCACACCACACTTGGATAAAAGGTATAGGTCTTTTAGCATTTTACTCAACATCCCAGACATGATTATAGTCACAGTTGCACATTATTTTATATAATAGATTTTGTTTTTGTCAATCAATCTTCTGTTTATGAAACTCTGAGTCAATCACTTCTTAGCCTTTTGTCTAAGATCAAGTGTATGAAACCCTGAGTTAAAAGAATAAAATGTGAATACGGTATTAAGGAAAACTACCTGAACTAAATGGATCATATCAATATCTACAATAACCAAAAAGGTGCCCCAAAAGGACACAATAAATATGAGCACGAAGAATAATGCATGAATAGGATTGCTCAGGTATACTAACACAGGCCTCAACCACTACTGATTGTCAGACAATTACAGCATCACCACAGATTTAAGTTCATTAGACCATTCTTGATGTCTCTGCACAGCAACCAAGGCACAGCAGTGATACAGTGAAACACTTGAATTATCAAGTCACAGCATGCAGCATCTGGCTATTGCCATCTTCGAATGACACCATGACCCAAAAAGCCTACCAATCTCTGGCACAGAGGTTTATTTATTCATTGATGTTCGACTCTGTGTGGTTTCCCCTTAAAATAGAGTAAAGCCATAAGAGATAAGTTTACTATACCTAGAAAGCAATTTTAATATGCTAAAAATATCCCGCACTCGGGAAGCTATGTTCACTTTCAAAAAACTTAACAGTAAGATTCCTATTCTGGACTGAATTTTTTTTTCTCAGAGACAGGGTCTCACTGTATCACCCCAGCTAATGTGGAGTAGTGTCACTCTAGCTCACTGGAACCTCAAAATCCTGGGCTCATACTAACCTCCTACCTCAGCCTCCTGAGTAGCTGGAACTATATAGGCACACACCACTGCTGCCAACTAGTTTTTCTATTTTTTGTAGAAAAGGTCTCACTCTTGCTCAGGCTGGTCTCAAACTCCTGTGCTCAAGGATTGTCCTAGCTTGGCCTCCCAGAGTGCTAGGATTATAGGCATGAGCCCCCACACCTGGCCTGGTTCTTAAATTCCTATTAAACAATTTCTTACTGTGCAATGATTAATAGCATAATCAATATCCTTAAACCCAGGTTATAGCCAAGGGTCCTTCTAAGAAGAATCTACAAAAGACCAGCAAGGATCCTCTGAAAAACAACAACTTCTTCCCAGCCACAGAAAACAAAGAAATTATATTCATTCTCATTGGAGTGGGTTGCTCACAGACCCAAGAGACACAACCTGCTTGGAAAACAGAAGGAAGGCAATGGTGTTCTATGAAATATAAACAACCAAGGAACCCTATCGTAACATATCCTTTCTTACTTCTATTTCTTGCCTGTATTAGTCAAGCAGTTATGCTGAGTATGATGACATAGAAAGAAAGGTAAAGATCAGACAATCTACAATTTCTTTTCCTCCCAGTATTTCCTTATTCATCAGTTAGTAGAAGGCAGAATGTTGGTAGAATATGTACATATCTTGAAGTAAAATAAAAACAACTGAGGCCATTGGTGGTATCTCAAGTCTTATAATCCCAGCACATTCAGAAGCCAAGGCAGAAGGATCCCTTGAAGCCAGAAGTTTGAGATCAGCCTAGGCAACATAGCAAAACCCGCGTATTTACAAAATAATGAAAGAAAAATTTAACCAGGTATGGTGATATGTGCCTATAGTCCCAGCAACTCAGGAGGTCGAAGTGGGAAGACTGCTAGAGTTCAGGTGTTCAAGGCTACAGTGAGCTAAGATTGCATCACTGTTCTTGGGTTGGGTGACAGAAATCCTGTTTAAAAACAAACATGGGCGGGGCCTGTGGCTCAAAGGAGTAAGGCGCCTGCCCCATATGCTGGAGGTGGAGGGTTCAAACCCAGCCCCGGCCAAAAACTGCAAAAAAACCAAACAAACAAACAAATAAAAAAAAAACTTGAGTTAGTTTTGTACAGAGTTCCACTGTTCTAGTAAGAACAAACTACACATGCAAGTGAGATACAAAATACGCTGTATGCTTTCAGGGGTGAACGGGTTGTTTTTTGTTTTGTTTTGTTTTTTAGAGATAAAGTCTCACTCTGTTGCCAACTGGAGTGCAGTGGCATGATCATAGCTGACTGCAGCCTCCAACTCCCGGGTTTAAGCAATCCTTTTTGCCTCAGCCTCCTGAGTTACCTGAGACTACCAGCACGCCCTAGCATACCAGGCTAATTTTGGTATTTTTCACAAAGATGGGTCTCAATCTTGCTCAGGCTGGTCTCAAACTCCTACCCTCAAGCAATCTTCCTGTCTAGGCCTCCCAAAGTGCTAAGATTACAGGTGTGAACCACCTCACCCAGGGTGTTGTTTACAGAAATTAGTTAAATTTTATATTTACATTTTAAATGCGCATTGCAATATATAGAAAAATGAAAAGTAGAATTTATACCAATGATTTAAAATTTTAATTTTTCTTTGCTTAGAATGACATTAAATAATTTTTTAAAATACAATAAGTCAAAGGGAATACCATAAATAAAGAAAAAAGCTGTATATTTAACTGAAAGTGGAACTTTTAAAATTTCCCTTTCGTATTTTTCTCCAAACATTGTTTTTATAATTGCACAACAGGCCGGTAAAGTAACAAATTCTGTAATTGTATGAGATTTCATTTTCCTAGCTACAATTTCTGCAATTGTGTAATGTCTTCTTGTGCATTGTCTGATATCACTGTATATTTGGTCCATACTTTTGCTTGTTTGGTATTACTAAGTATAAGTCATTTGACATATTCCACTGGCTTTTCAGACAAGTGGGAATGCCTGGATTGTATGTCTCTTTAATTTGCTAGGAACCATAGCTTCATTTGCTAATGTTCTGCCACAAATTATGCATGTGGGAGGTAGTGGATTCCCTTTACTACATACAAAAAAAATGATAAATATTCATTATACTGACAACTAATTGTTTTAAATTTGTTGCAATGGACTGGATAAAGCAGTATTCTACACACTAGCATCATTTTCTAATTTTTATTTCTTTACTAAACACTTGTCCATTTTAATTGAACAGTATGTCATAAAAATAAAAAATGTCAAGTCAAAAATAAGAAAAGTAAGTAAATAACTCATACTTTTTCTTTTCTTTTTTTTTTTTTTTTTTGAGACAGAATCTCAAGCTGAGGCCTGGGAAGACCTCAGCCTCCCAAGTAACTGGGACTACAGGTGCCTGCCACAACGCCCAGCTATTTTTTTTGTTGTTGCAGTTGTCATTGTTGTTTTAGCTGGCCCGGGCTGGATTTGAACCCGTCAGCCTTGGTGTATGGGGCTGGCACCCTACCCACTGAGCTATGGGTGCCATCCAATACATACTTTTTAAAAAGAAATATAAGTGTTGGCTGGGCACAGTGGTTCATGCCTATGATCCTAGCATTTTTTTTTTTCTTAATTTAGGAGACAGAGTCTCACTTTGTTGCCCTTGGTAGAGTGCCATGGCATCACAGTTCACAGCAACCTCCATCCAGCTCTTGGGCTTAGGTGATTCTCTTGCCTCAGCCTCCCGAGTAGTTGGAACTATAGGCGCCCACCACAATGCCTGGCTATTTTTGTTGTTGTTGTTGCAGTTTGGCTGGCGCCAGGTTCAAACCCACCACCCTTGGTATATGGGGCCGGCGCCCTACTCACTGAGCCACAGGCACCGCCCAATCCTGGTGATACAGGACAAGTGGCATCCCAGCCAGCTCCTGGAGCTGGGGGGCGCGAACCACCTGCCTCCGCCTTGGTGGTGTTGGTTTGGTGGCAGTGGGACCAGTGGGCTGGAGGGTAGCCAGGGGGCCCTCATTTCTTAGGCCTGGGAATGAAAAGGATTGTAGCCATTCATTTGTCTCAGACACACTAAATGTAACTACCAAGCCCTGCTAAATGTAACTACTGTAACTACCTGAGGGCCAGACATGTTCCAGACATATTGTTCCAGACATGACCCAGACATGTCCCAGACACAATGTCCCAAACATGCTAAACGTAACTACCAAGGGCCCCATGCAACAATATATTCCCCTAGACAAAGAGCCTAGAGACAGAAAGAGAGAGCTTTTCTCTCCCAACTTGGGTTTTCTCTCTTTGTCAGGAGCTCTGGCACTTCTGTATTCTTTTCTGTAAATAAATCCTGTCTTACCACTGATCTGCGGTCCGTGGATTCATTCTTCAAATCATGGAGACCAAGAACCTACTGAAGAGCAAAATTCCAGTATCGTTAGCATTATGAAAGCCTAAGGTGGGTGGACTTAAGCAGAGCTCAGGAGTTTAAGACTAGCCTCAGCAAGAGCAAGACCCCCACCTCTACTAAAAATAGAAAAAACTAGCCAAGTATTGTGGTGGTCACCTGTAGTCCCAGATCCTTGGGAGGCTGAGGCAAGAGGATCTCTTGAGCCCAAGAGTTTGAAGTTGTTATTAGCTAGGACAATGTCACAGCACTCTATGCAGGGTGATGGAATGAGACTCTGTCTCAAAACAAAAAACAAAAAAGTAACAAACAAACAAACAAAAAAATGGTATTAATTAAACACACTTGGAAATTTTTCAAAACTAGGATTTTCAAGGTAATTATGTCCAACTACTTCACTATTTCAAATCTAGACAGAACTGTACTACACATTCAGTATGAGCTACACCTCCTTACTACTTCAGGCACAACAAGAAATTGCTGAGTCATACATATGGCTTCATTCACTTCAGATGATTTTGACATATATTAGTGTTCATCAGCAATTTTTGTCAAATCGCGCCATCTATAGACATGTGATGAAACATTTTTCAAGGCCACACCCCCCTCACTTTAGAAAAAAGCCAGTGTTCCTTATAACAAAAAAAATTTATTTATTATAACAATGATATACTCGTAAAATCAATTTAAAGAGATTTAATTTTGATACGTACTTACTATGTTTTGAAATTCTTTCAAAAATAATTAATGATCTTTAAAAATTTCTGAGGCACACTTAAGATACTCTCACAGCATACCAGTGTGCTGTATGTAGCACACCAGTTGAAAAATCACTGTGGTAGGCTCGGCACCTGTGGCTCAAGTGGCTAAGGCGCCAGCCACATACACCTGAGCTGGCGGGTTCGAATGCAGCCCGGGCCCACCAAACAACAATGACGGCTGCAACCAGGAAATAGCTGGGCGTTGTGGCGGGCACCTGTAGTCCCAGCTATTTGGGAGGTGGAGATGGGAGACTCGCTTGAGCCCAGGAGTTAGGAGGCTGCTATGAACTGTGATGCCATGGCACTCTACCCAGGGCGACAGCTTGAGGCTCTGTATAAAAAAAAAAAAAAAAAAAAAGAAAGAAAAAAAAGAAAAAGAAAATCACTGTAATAGATCATTATCTTCTAGAAACCTGGATCCCAGTTCACATCTTTCCATCTCTCTGTAACCACATCTCAGCCTTTGATACAAAACTGTAAACCTGAGAGCAAGGGCAGTTTTATTCATGTCTATATTTAAAGACTTAACCCATATATCCTTGCAAACTAAAGACAAATATAACTTCTCCTAGCTGACAGTCCTGGTATAAAATAAAGAATAGTATAAATTTAGCTAGGCATGCACCTTGTAGCATAGCTACTCTAGAGGCTGAGGCAAGAAGATCACCTGAACCCAGGAGTTCAACATCAGCCTCAGCAACACAGTGAGATAGTGTCTCTAAAAAAATTAAAACAAAAACATAAAATGTAAAAGTTTTCAAACATCCAGGGGTTTAATTAGTACTCAGTCAGAGGGGTGTGTGTGTGTGTCTATCTGTTTATAAGATGGGTATGATGAAAAGACGTAGTAAATCCAGGCTCAGTAAAATACTCTCCTGGTCCATTCAATCTAATCATTTCAAATTATAAACACATGGACACTAAAACAATCCATAACTACTAAATATTGTTTTCATACTATATTACCTTCAATGCAGAATTTACATTTGAGAAATTCACAACCTTTGAAACAGTAGTCTGCCTTGTTCTTGGCATGAGAGGTGTTACTGTGGTTCTCCAACTTTTGGGTCTTAGGAACTCTTTGAAAGAACTCTTGTAATATGGGTCAGTCATGTCTATTAATGTTATGATATTAACAATTACTTGTTAATATTTAAAATACGTTTGTTTATAATTCCTTTTCAAATAATACATACATGAAATAACAAATACCGAAATTTATTTAAAAAACTATTTTCCAAAATAAAAAAATTAGTGAGAAGAGAGATTTGCACTTTACATTCTAATAAGTTTCTTTAATATTTGGCTTAATACAGGTTGGACAATTAAGTTTGTGAATTCATTCTAAAAAAAAATTGCTACATACCTTACTACTGTATATTACTATGGTCACCTAAGTTGGGAAGCTATGCAGTGACATCAGTGCTGAGCCTACCCTTCAAGGTAATTTTAGAACTCATTTTCTGGAATTGCCACCAGAGCTGCTGGTGTACAAGTTCTGACAATTAAATTAGCAAACTCATTCTAGAAAAAGTGCTTTGAAAGGTGCCTAAGCACTGGTATCGATCAGTACCTAGCTTTCCATGGGCAGTATTCTGAAGGTGATTGGAGTTATATTCAGCAATGAGGTATGTAGAACTTTTTCTAGGAAGAGTTCATGAACTTAATTGTCTGACCTAATATATAGAAGAGAAACGATTCTCATTTTTGTTTCTGTATTTAATCTGTTGTGATTGCTCATATATGTAATTGGAAAAAAAGGAGGAGTATTTTAATAGCCTTTCAGATATTTGAGATTTTTTTTTTTTTTTGAGCCAGAGTCTTAGTTTATCACCCTCGGTAGAGTGCTGTAGCGTTATAGCCCACAGCAACCTCCAGCTCCTTGGGCTTAGGCAATTCTCTTGCCTCAGCCTCCAGAGTAGCTGGGACTACAGGCACCTGCCACAACGCCTGGCTATTTTTTGTTACAGTTTGGCTGGGGCCGGGTTTGAACCCACCACCCTCGGCATATGGGGCCAGTGCCCTATCCACTGAGCCACAGGTGCCACCCTGAGGATAGTCTTTTTTTAATACTACACCAAAACATGACAAGTAATAAGATCTTAAAAAATAGTTGCAAAGAGGAACTTTTCACACTGTTATAAAAGTCAATGACATCTTGGAGCCCATAGTTCCATGGTTAGGGTACTGGCCACATACACCAAGGCTGGCAGGCTGGAATCCAGCCTGAGCCTGCTAAACAATGACAACAACAACAACAAAAATAGCCGGGCATTGTGGCAAGTGCCTCTAGTCCCAGCTACTTTGGATGCCTCTTAAGCACAAGAGTTTGAGGTTGCTGTGAGCTGTGACACCACCACACTCTACTGAGAGCAACACAGTGAGACTCTGTCTCAAAAAAAAAAAAAAAGTCAATGCCCTTTGAAATGATCTTTTGCCCATGCAAAATTTTATAACATTGCATATTCATTACTTGGAAAAGATTGGTTCACTGAGTTACACAGCTATTCCAAATGCTGGCATATTTTATTATACATTATTTTATAAAATCATATATGTTAATACCACTACTGATCTCATCAGAAAATTCTTTAAGTATCAACTTCTTGATAAGGGTTACAAGTTTTCCAAAATTCTAATTTTTCACTTGAAATCTCCGACTTTATCACTGACAAGAAATTCTGTCAACTGATTGCCTTGAAAGGACAAAAACACTCACTTTCAAGAAAATGTCTGCCAATAACCACAGCTGTCAATCGTTCTTTAAAATAAAAGTGATGATGATGTGTTTCACACCTATAATCCTAGCGCTCTAGGAGGCTGAGGTGGGTAGATAGCTTGAGCTCACAAGTTCAAGACCAACCTGAGCAAAAATGAGACCCTGTCTCTACTCAAAAAGTGAGGCAAGAGGATCGCTTGAGTGCAAGAGTTGGAGGTTGTTGTGAGCTATGATACCACAGCACTCTATCTAGGGCAACAGCTTGAGACTCCTGTCTCAAAAATAATAAATTAAAAATAAAAATAAAAGTGATGCTCCATTTTTAAAAGAGCAGCTAATCTTGCTCTCAATTCAATCACCAAGTGCTTTTGCTCAAGACAACCATCATACTTTGGTATGCAGCAGAAACACTTGTATTTCCATTTTCCCACACAAAACATTTTCCACACAACAACTCAAAGGACTATTTTTAATAAAATTAACAATTTTTATTGCTTCAATTAAGGATATTCTTAAGTGAAACTGACTTTTTTTTAAATGCAAGTTCTTAGCAGTAATGAACACAATGAAAACCATAGTTTGGTGTCACTGCCTTGACTTCTGCTAAAGAGCCTGCAGTTTTACACACTGTTGCTTTCACATCATTAGTACAAACATCAACACAGTGATAAAGGCAAATAACATCTTAGAACTATCATGAAAATATGTTTGACTTCCCTTAATTCCTTGTAAGGTCTCAGGAAACCCCTCCACAAGAGATTCATAAACTACACTTTGAAGCTATTGAATTAATGTATTAATCAGTACTAATAGTTCAGATATCATTACCTATATGAAATCTTTCTCCCTTGTTCAAGTTTTCATCCACATATTTATATACACACATACACACCACACTTAAGAATACAATGGTCTACTGAAAAAAACATTTTGAAATAACCTTATTGTGTATATGAAAATACCACTTCAGGTTGGGTATGGTGGCTCATGCCTATAATCCTAGCACACTGGAAGGCTGAAACAGGTGGATTGCCTGAGCTCACAGCTTCCAGACCAGCCTGAGCCAGAGCGAGAACTCATCTCTAAAAATAGCTGGGTCTTGTGGCAGGTGCCTATATTACCAGCCACTTAGGAGGCTGAGGCAAGAGAATCACTAGAGCCCAAGAGTTTGAGGTTGCTGTGAGCTATGACACCATAGCCACTCTACCCAGGGTGACAAAGTGAGACTCTGTCTCAAAAAAAAAAAAAAAGAAAACACCACTTCTTTGCAGTGTTGCAGTGTCTGCTTTAATCAATTATTCATATATACTTATAAAGATGGTATAACACAACAAGTTTAAGTGTTTTCTAACACATGCATTTAAGTAAAACAGACTTACCACCCAAGTTTTAAAAAATAATAATTAAAATCTCTGATTCTATAAACCATAAACTCCAAAGGGGAATATAAATTTATATAGTTTATCACTATATCACTAATATCTGATGTTCATTAGCTAGTCATCTATTAAATAAATAATGGTCATTGCTAGGGGACACACCTATAAATCCAGATAATCTGGATTTTAGCTCTGAAATGACAGTAAGTCATCTTATTAAGACTTAAAATTGGCTCGGCGCCTGTGGCTCAAGTGGCTAAGGCGCCAGCCACATACACCTAAGATGGCGGGTTCAAATACAGCCCAGGCCTGCCAAACAACAATGATGGCTGCAACCAAAAAATAGCCAGGCATTGTGGTGGGCGCCTGTGGTCCCAGCTACTTGGGAGGCTAAGGCAGGAGACTCGCTTGAGCCCAGGAGTCGGAGGTTGTTGTGAGTTGTGATGCCAGGGCACTCTACCCAGGGGGACAGCTTAAGGCTCTGTCTCAAAAAAAAAAAAAAGACTTAAAATTGTATTTCTAGGCAGCACCTGTGGCTCAGTGGGTAGGGCACTGGCCCCATATACCAAGGGTGGTGTGTTCAAACCTGGCCCCAGCCGAACTGCCACAAAAAAATAGCTGGGCATTGTGGCAGGCACCTGTGGTCCCAGCTACTTAGGAGGCTGATGCAAGCGAAATCACCTAAGCCTAGGAGGTGGATGTTGCTTTTAGCTGTGTGACATAATGGCACTCTACCAAGGCCAATAATGTGCGACCCGGCCTCTAAAAAAAAAAAAAAAAAAAAATTGTATTCTTAATAACAATAATTATAAGACTTATAAAGCTTCAAGTACCACGGTAATATAAACTATAGAAAGTAAAAGCTGGTGATCCCTATAGCTCACTCAGCAGGTAGCCAGTCACATACACTGAGGGTGAAGGGTTCAAAGACTGGGACAGCCAGACCGGGACAGCGAAAACAATAATGACAACAACAACAACAATATAGCTGGGTGTTTGTGGTGGGCGCCTGTAGTCCCAGCATTTGGGAGGCTGAGGAAAGAAAATCGCTTAAGTCTAAGAGTTTGAGGTTGCTGTGAGCTGTGATGCCACAGCACTCTAACCAGAGTGATACCTTGAGACTCTGTCTCAAAAAAAAAAAAAAAAAAAAAGAAAGTAAAAGCCCTTAATAGCTCACTCTTTATGTACATCCAGATAAATATAAATGAAAAAGGCTCGGCGCCTGTGGCTCAATCGGGTAAGGCGCCAGCCACATACACCTAAGGTGGTGGGTTCGAATCCCCAGCCCGGGCCCACCAAACAACAATGATGGCTGCAACCAAAAAATGGCCGGGCGTTGTGGCGGGCGCCTGTGGTCCCAGCTATTTGGGAGGCAGAGGCAGGAGACTTGCTTGAGCCCAGGAGTTGGAGGTTGCT
>CAUYQV010046002.1:0-19055 GCA_963574575.1 Galagoides demidoff
TACAGTGTGGGGTTTTCGCATGCAATCCGAAATACTTCCATCAAACTGATCAACACAGCCTTCATGTCATTTTCTCAGTTATAGTTTTAAAACATTCTGATTCTACTCTTAGAGAGTTTCACTTGTACCCCTGTAAGAAGGTTCAACATCCTTAAGGACACTTGCCCCAGATCACAAAGCTAGTAAGTCACTGTGCCCTAATTCTGTCTCTGGATGACTCTAAAAACTAAGTCACTTCTATGACACCAGCTTGCCTCTTATCCTGAGGGAGATCACCAGTCATCTGAGAGCAACTCTATATTAATCAGGATAATAAAGAGGTACATTGATTCTTCCTGAATTATTGCCCTATCAGTCTCTTATCATGCTACTTAGAGTTTTTATCTTGAGGTGTTTCAAATGATAGACCTTTTTTCTGAACAAATCAGAGAATCTATTAATTATACAAGTATTCAGCTCAAATAGCACCAATTCTTCTAAAGGTATAAGTCAATTTATATGCCATATTTACCCGGAGCTTTGCCATTGTTAACGATAGTAATCTCTTTACAATATACTTTACTGTTGGCAACCAGGGTACCAAAATTAACTTCAGAGTCAATGTCCAATTTACATACTGGAATCAGCCTAAGGTTGAAGAAAAGAAAGCCACATAGTTAATTCAACAATCTTAACAACCTTATAACTAAATCTATAGGGAAACATATATAAATACTTCTAACTCTTTAAAAGAAACTTGTTTTCTTATAGTTTCACTGATGAAATACTTGTCAATAAAAGGAATTATGAAATAAAACAAAGACAAGATAATGAGACACATTTTTAACAAAGAAATCAGACTTTACTAATCCAAGTGCATGGTATACCCTCTCAAACCAATTTTCATGATGCCAAATATGTAAAATAAAAGGAGGAAGTGATGTTACAACATATCCCCTAGGATTTAAAACAAAATCTATGTACAAAATAATACAATTGATTTTTCATGTGTCTCTAATTTAAAAGGTTCGTTGTAGCATACATGGAGCATGTGTTTTCATAAATACTTTTTAAAATCTATTATCATCCTACATACACATCTCGTAAGGATACAGATATTTTCTACTTGGATAGTAATTTATCATTTACAATGTATCTTTAAGTATATTATCTTGTTTGGCACTTGAAAATTCCTGATATTTAGGAAAATATTATTATCACTCCTATATAACAAATAAAAATCCAAGATTCAAAAAGATTAAATGACTTACCTAAGAAGTTATTTGTATGTAATGTTGGTGAGTCTATCTTAGAATTCATTTTGTTAGGCTTCAAATACATTATTCTTACAAACCTAACCATGCTATCAACAGCACCAATGAAGAATACAGCAAAACTTGTCTTTATTGAGTCCTCAGTTTTTGTGCCAGAAAAAATGCATTAGGTCATTTACTCCACATATAACACAACCTGCCAAATGTAAGCACATGCATACATACATACACGCACACACACACATAAATACATAAATTAGTATACCTGAACAAAACATTCACAAATACATCCCTATGCAGTGGTGATCTTGGTGTTCTTTTTGGTATGCATGTTTATATATGAGTGTATATTACCGAATAGGTACACACATTCCAGGGATCAGCCAGGACTATCCCAGACATGCTACATCTTCTAAGCACTACTAATGTTCTTCTCAAAAAGATACTATGATTATGTGGCAGGAAAAGGGGAAAAAAGGGGCTTTCTATAGGTGATTACATTGACCAGACAACACAGACTCATAACCAAATTTTTCCAGATATATAAAGAACTGGTACCTATACTACAGAAATTATTTGACAGATGGAGGGAATCCTCCTTAACTCATTCTACAAAGCCAGTAGCATCTTGATAACAAAGACAGGACAAGACATAAGAAAAAATTACGGACCAATATCCCTAATGAATATAGATAGATGTAAAAATCCTCAACAAAACACATAGTACTAGCAAATCTA
The DNA here is from genome assembly GCA_963574575.1 of Galagoides demidoff. Classification (NCBI taxonomy): domain Eukaryota; kingdom Metazoa; phylum Chordata; class Mammalia; order Primates; family Galagidae; genus Galagoides; species Galagoides demidoff. The sequence goes on from CAUYQV010046002.1 coordinate 1,992, forward strand.
ATTCAACAGCACATCAAAGATTAATTACCATGCTCAAGCCGGTTTCATCTCAAGGATTTAAGGGCATTCTTCACATAAACACATGCAAACTTTTGAAAGGGTAAGGATACAAAAGTCATGAAATAAGGCAGAAAGAAAAGATACATTCCATACAGAGAAACATAAAATTAAATGAAAGCATGTATCTCATCTGAAACCCTGGAGTCCAGAAGGAAGTACCACAATATTTTCCAAGTACTGAACAAAAAAAAGCTACCAACTGAAACCACTGTATTTGTTAAAACTACGCTTTAACAATGAAAGGAAAATAAAAACACAAAACAAAAAGCCCTAAAATAATCTGTCACTAGCAGACCCACCTTTAAAGATAATGTAAAGGAAATTCTTCAAACACACACACACACACACATACACACACAAAATGACAAAAGAGAAAATCTTGGAGCATCAGAGTAAAAAAGGACTAAAGGAATTAGCAGAAGTCTGGCTATATACAATAGGCTATATTTTCCTCATCAGTTTTATAAATCATTATCTGAAGTTGGAAACAAAGTATAGCACCATTTGCTACTCAATGATCTTTGCAAGTAGGGAAAGGAAAAAGACCTGAATTGAAATGAAGTACTTACATTTCAGTCAAAACAGTAAGTGTCTATACCAGTAGCACATTATATAACATATGTATATTGTTATATACAGAGATACCACTACAAAAACTATGCAGAGATGAATACTAAACACTATAAATCAGATGGAATTCTAAAACCACCTTCAATTGACCTATAAAAATGCAAAAATAAGAAATATGTATGAGAAAGAACAAGAACAAAGAGAAACCAAACAATAAAAAAGAAGACAAGTTATCGCATATAAACATAAAAGATAAATAGTCTAAATACAAAAATCAAAAGACAGACATTGGTAGTATGGGGGAAATATGAACCAATTGTTTAGAAGAAACTCAAATTAAATTCACGAAACATAGTAAGTTGAAAGCCAAAGGACATAGAAAAACATAACACATAAATTTTAATTAGAAAAATGCACAAAGAGCTATATTAATATCTGATAAAGTAAACTTCAGTGCTAGAAAATTACCATGAGCAAAGAGGGACATTATATATAATAAAATGATCTATCTACCAGGAAGATACAATGATGATCCTAAATGTGTACACAATAAACAATAAAGCCTCAAAATACACTAAACAAAAACTAATAAAGCTAGAAGAGTAAAAGAACCCACAATAATGGTGATAATAATATTTCCCTCTAAAATGGCCCCCAAATAATGATATATAAAACATGAAAAATATAAACTAATAAGATTTAATTGACAGATATACAAAAAATCTGCCCAACTAAAGAAAAGTAACATTTATTTCAAGTATTCATGAAACATACATGAAGATACACCATCTTCTGATCCACAAAAGAGAATAAATTTAAAATTTTGAAATTACAGGCAATGTTTTGACCATAGTAGAATCAAACTGTAGATCAAGAAGAGAAAGACACTAAGAAATTCTCAAAACACATGAAAATTAATTAACACACTTCTATATATTCATGAGTCAAAGAGGAAGTCTCAAAGACAATTGTAAAAATACATACAACTGGATAAATACAAAAATACAACACATACAAATGCTAAAGCAGTGTTAAGGGTCATATATAATACTATGTGCTTACATCAGAAATGAAGACACATTTCAAATCAATGACCTAATTTCCAACCTCAAAATTTGACTACAAAAAAAGAGCAACATCAACCCAAAGCAAGCAGAAGGAAAGAAATAATAGAGTGTTAGGTCTGTCTGGATGTTCCCTGGTCTCCTGGTTCCCAGTGTCAAGAGTACTGGTACGTAGTTGAGCCAACGATGGAGTGATCACAGATATAGAGCAGTCCCACACGGTTTATTATAGGAAGAAGAAAGAAGCTGTATGAAGTCAAAGTGGAGGAGGAAGCTACACAAAGTGATGTGAAGTGAAAAAATATGTTTCAGAGAGAGCAGAATGGGTCAGACTCCAGGAATAGAGAAAGACCCCAAAGTCTGAGCACAGGCTTTTATATGCTTATCAGTTTTTCCCATCTTTCTCCTGGCAAGACTGGTTGCCATATCCCTCCTTTGGGGTGACTGACAGGTTGGGGGTATGTAACACTGTGGTCCCTCAACCCCTAAGCCAGTGACTGCACAGTATCTCTCAGTTCAGCCTCCTCAGCCATTCCTAGATCCCAGTGCATTGAAAAATTATCTTCCATAAACCAGTCCCTTGTGCCAAAATGGCTCAGCCCTGGCCTGTTAGGAACCAGGCCGCACAGCAAGAGGTGAGCAGCCAGGGAGTGAGTGAAGCTTCATCTGTTATTTACATCCACTCTCTATCATTCCCATCAACACCTGAGCTCTACCTCCTATCTCATCCCCCTACCCCTAGCCCTTGGAATGGAAAAATGTCTTCCATGAAACTCATCCCTGGTGTCAAAAAGGTTGGGGACTGTTGATATAACAGTTTAGATAACAGGTTGGTTATACAACAGTTTCCCTTTCTATACATGCATCTTTCCCAAAATCTTTCAGGAAAGCTCCGCCCATGCTATGCTAATTAGATGGTAATGCATCCTAGATCAGTTAACAGTCACTGGGAATGCCTTACTATGAATATTCCCACTGCGAACAGTTCCTAGCAATTTGGTTCCTAGCTTCAACTGGGTTACTGGTCTCCTCCCTAAGCTACTTCCTTGCCACCTGTTTACCCTTTGCAAGACATAACAGAGAGCAGCAATCAATGAAATTTAAGAAATGACAGGAAAGTCAATGACAAAGAATTAATTCTTTGAAAAATCCAAGTTGATAAATCACTAGCAATACTCAAAAAAAAAAAAAAGCGGGGGGACAAAATACACTAATGGCTGACATCCGGAATGAACAAAGGGATATCATTACAGATGTTACAGTCATTTAAAAGTAATAAAAAAAATTCTAACTACCCCACACTCACACATTTGACAACTCGAAATTGGAAGAATTCCTTGAAAACCACAAACTACAATACTTAACTCAACCAAGGCAATGACATAGGCAGTATGAACAGCCTTATAAGCACCTAAATACTTAACTCATAAGTTAAAGCATCCTGAAAGAGAAATCTCCAGACCAGACAATTTCACTAAAAATTTCTACCATTTAAAAAATTATTAAATAGCTCTTACAGAGCAGAGAAGGGAACATTTCCAAATTCATGTTATGAGGTTAGTACTATCTTGACGGCAAAACCTGATAGAGACAATGCAAAACAAACAAACAAAAAATGAAACAAAAATATAAAGCAATATCTCCCATAAACTGGGACTTGACAATCTCTAATAATTAAACATTAGCAAACCAAAACCCAGAGTGTACAAAAATAATAATACACCATAACCAAGAGGGATAAAAAATGCATGATCATAAGAACCGAAGCAGAGAAAGCATTTGACAAAATTCCAAACTCCTTCATGGAATTACATCTGTGTAATAAAGCCCATCTAAAAATACTGATAGCTAAAGTCATGCTTAATGGAAAAAGACTTAATGGTTTCCCTTAACAGTGGGAACAAGGAAACTAATTCCGTTGTTCTACTCTTACTCAAGATAGTACTGAAAGTTATAGATATGGAGATAAAGCAAGACAAAGACATAAAAGGCATACACTTTGAGTGGGGGGAACTATCTTTGTCTCCAGATTACCTGATTCTCTGCATTTAAGGTAACAAGAAATCTAAAAAATAAAACATACAAAAAACTACTAAAAATGGAGTTCAGCATCCGAGGATACCATATAAAGGAAGAAACTCAATCACATCTTCATATGCTAACAAGGAACACACAGAAACCAAAGGTAAAAACATATTATCATTTGCAATCAGTCCAAAGAAAATTAAGCAGCTATATACATAACAACACATGTGCAGGATCTTTATGCTGAAAATTACAAAATGACAATTTAAAAAACCAAATAGGACCTAAGTAAGTAAAAAGACATACCATGTTCAAATATTGGGAGACTTACTGTAGCAAAGATGTTAATTTTCCTTAAATTAATCTATAGGTTTAACTCTATAAAACTCTATATTAAATCTATAGGTTTAACTTTTAATATTAAAAATTACTCTATAGCAAAGGTAATTAAGGTAACATGATGTCAGCAGAGGTATTAACACACAAATCAGTAGAAAAAATACATAACTGAAAAATACACCAATGTAAATATGCTCAACTCATTTTTTTTTTTACAAAGGTACACAATCAATTCAATGGAGGAAGTTACCTTTTTCAACAAATGTTGTCTGAGCAAGTAGACATCTATAGACAAATTAATGAACCTCAATGTAAACTGCACAGTCATACAAAAAATAACTCAAAATGTATCATATATTTAAATGTAAAACTTAAAACTGAAAAAAATAGAGAAATATTCTGACCTAAGGGTTGGGCAAACAGTCTTAGATATGACACTGAAATGATGATCTATTAAAGGACAACTGATAAATTGGACATTGTTGAAAATTAAAAAAAAAAAAAAAGGCTCGGCGCCTATGGCTCAAGTGGCTAAGGAGTCAGCCATGTACAACCAAGGTGGCGGGTTCGAATCCAGCCCAGGCCTGCCAAACAACAATGACAGCTGCAACCAAAAAATAGCCGGGCATTGTGGCGGGCACCTGTGGTCCCAGCTACTTGGGAGGCTGAGGCAAGAGACTTGCTTGAGCCCAGGAGTTGGAGGTTGCTGTGAGCTGTGATGGCAGAGCACTCTACCCAGGGGGACAGCTTGAGGCTCTGTCTCAAAAAAAAAATACTTTTACTTTACAAAATACCCTGTTAAAAGCATGAAAAGTAAAGCTATAGACTGGGAGAAAATATTTTCAAGCCACATATCTATTAAAAGATATGTGTCCAAAATATACAAAGAAATTGCAAAGCTCAGTAATAAAAAACAATGCAATTAGGAAAACAGTCAAAAGGCAGTAAGAGGCATTTCACCTGAGAGGATACTGAGATAGCAAAGAAGCACATGAGAATCTGTTCAACAGCATCAGGCATCAGGGCAATGCAAATTAAAACTATGAAAAGATTCCATATCTGTTAAAATGGCTAAAATTTAAGAATAGTGATGGCAACAAATACTGGTAAGGATGCCCTAAAAGTGGATTACTTGTGACTTGCTCATAGGAATGTAAAATGGCATAACCACTTTCAAAAGCAATTTGGAATTTTCTATTAAACTAAACATGCAATTACCATATGATCCAGAAATTAAACACATGGGCATTTATCCCAGAGAAATGAAAATCATGTTCACATACAAATTCTATAAGCAGCTTATTTGCAAAAATGAAAAACTGAAATCAGCCCCTCTGTTCTTCAATAGGTCAATGTTCAAACCAACTGTGGTATACATAATATGAAATACTATGGAGCAATAAAAAAGAACAAAATACTGATACATGAATCACCAGGGAATTTTTCTGAAAGGAAAAAACCCAAAAGGTTATATACTGTATGACTCAATTTATATAACATATTTATGATGACACAATTTTAGAAAAAGAAGACAATTAGCAGCTTTCGGGGATCATGAGTATGAGGCAGAAGGGAGTGAGTGCAGGTATGGTTTTAGCAAAGCAACAGCAGGGATACTCGTGGCATTGGAACTGTTCTGTATCTAGTTCCAATACAAGAATCTACATGGCTGATAAAATTGCACAAAAATTAATAACACAGACACATTTACATAGACACCCTATCCCCCAACACACAGAGTTCCAGTAAAGCTGTGGCAATATTAATAAGATAGGAGGACTGTATCAATGTCAATTTCCTAGTTATGGTATTATCCTTATGAAAATGTTACCCTTATGGAAAACAGGGAAAAATGCAAAAAGAATCTATTTCTTGTAGCTGCATGTGAATCTTCAATAATCTGAATTTCTAAAAAGATTGACATATAGCAGCAAACTTTCTCCTTTCCTTTACCTCTTCCTCTCCTTGTCATCCCCCAAAACCACCCTCAACATTCCCCTCAACCCTGTGTATCACACTTAAAAAGGGTCAATAATAATCAGTAATAATAATCATCATATTGGAACTGGGGTGAAAAATAGACTTCTGATGAGAGGGGGCATACATTGTGGAAATGAGACAAAACTCTGTTTTCTGGGCCAGAAGCATCTTCAACCCTTCTCTCCAAGTATAGCACAAACAAGCCAATCTAAGTGTCAGTCACAGGTATATCATAGGGCAGAATACACCAAAAATGGCCCTACTTAAATTAAAAAATGAAAATTAGATATTTTTAATATGTTAATAGCTTGTTTCTTTCCAACTATATATCAATGATTTGATTCCATGAAAAATGGGATGGTATGCCAAATCAGAACTTAAAAACACAGAAAACCAAAATAATTGCAGATCTAGGTTTACTTTATATGAATGAGAAAAAAATAAGGGAAATTATAGAAAGGTATATGTCTAATACAATATAATAAGCAGAAAATATTGTAATATTAACTCTGAAAGACAAGAACACCTATGGAACCATATTTTCTAAAAGAAAGATCATACATCTATGCATATGAATAAAAATGCTTTATATTTTAACACTATGTAACAGATAATTTTACAAAAAACAGAAATATATGCTTTTATTATTAAAAGGAAACATCAAATCATAATTCATTCTGGTCAGATAATCTGTATAGAAGTCACATAGTTTTGCATTATTATATCCACTTACCTTTTTTTATTATTTTTTATTAAGTCATATATACATAGATCATGAATACATTTATGCCTTTGTGGGATTCAATGTGTTGATTATTCGTGCAAATTGGTGTGCTTACTTAATCACAGTGTTAAGACATTTGTGTTCTATACTTGATAGATTTGACTTGTACCCTTGCAATATGCTCCATTGGTGTGGTCCTACCATTAATCCTCCGTCTATCGAACTACCCCCTCCCTTCCCATTCACTCACCTTTTTTGACCAATCTCAAAACAACAGGATTTCGATTTGTTGACGTCAAGCATCTGCCTTATTTAAAATTTAGTGAAGTGAACATAACAATACTTAAAAATTAAATTAAAATATTCATACTGGTTTGCAAAACTCTAATTAATAATACTTTCAACTGTTGAATGTTTTAAGTTAATTTTCATAAAACATTACTAATTAACATAGCCTTCACCTCATTTACTTAATCACAGTGTTAAGACATTTGTGTTCTATACTTGATAGATTTGATTTGTACTCTTGCAATATGCTCCATTGGTGTGGTCCCACCATTAACCCTCCCTCTATTGAACCATCCACCTCCCTTCCCGTCTACTCACCTTTTTTGACCAATCTCGAAACAGCAGCATTTTGATTCGTTTTGAAGCCAAGCATCTGCCTTATTTAAAATTTAGTGAACATAACAACACTTAAAAATTAAAATATTCACACTGGTTTGCAAAACTCTAATTAATAATACCTTCAACTGTTGAATGTTTTCAGTTTTAATAAAAACACACCAGAGACCAAGGCTTTTATTGTTACAGGCTCCGCAATTTTCTGAAAGTTTGCTCTTTCAGTTCAGCTGTTAAGAAAACTATTAATACAAGTCAGAGAAAATACATTACTTTGTTATTTTTATCAGAAGAGTGTTCAAAATGTCAGCATGAAATATAAGGAATACATACCCAAAGATCGGAATTTCTAATGTCTTATTTCCTATTGTAATATATAGTTGGTCATTGATGTTTTCGTTTTTGTCTGGATGATATTCTACTATAGCTGTCATTTGAAGACCTGATGCCAGGGCCCGATCCAGAGTGCTCACAACAAGTTTGAACTTTGGTGAGAGAAAAAGAATCAAATTATAAGGTAATAAATAATAAATAATGCCTCTCAGCACATTAATTTTGATGATGGTTAGACCTGTACTAAAACTCCCACACTAGTTTGTAAACGCTAGGAGAACAGGCTTGTGTCCCTTCTGTATCCCTCACACCTACTGCCTGTTATATCATAAGTGCTCAGCCACGTTGTTAAAATAAAAAATAATAAACCTTTCCACTGATCCTACAGTTTCTGTAGTAATGTGGCACTTTAGGATTCAAAAGGTAGTTAATGGAGAATACTGTTTTCCTAATGCTTAGGGCAACTACAGAACTACAAAACCAAGTGGCCCAGATTCGAGGTGGTTACACGGAGACAGCGAAGGAATCCCTTCCCTTCGTTCCACACCTAAAATGGAAAAAAGAGGAAGGTTCCAGATTAGCTTTTCCCTACCCTATCCTTCTCATCTCTCAACCCCTAGCAAAAGGGAAAACAAAACAGAACAAAAAACCAAAATCACTGTCCCTCAGAAGCCCAACCCTTCCCAGTCCTTCCCCTCTCCCCGCAGGAGCCCTACGTCTACTTCCCGGGGGAAAGAGAGCTGCCTAGATCGGAAGGCGCTCCCCCGGCACTCCTTAGGGCGTCACCTGGGGCTTGACAGGCTCCTGAAATCGGATCCTCTGGCTCCACCGGCCGAGATTGTGAACAGTTATGGGTTGGCGGTACACTTTACCGGCCACAGTGTCTAGAAACTTCATTTCCGGCGGGAATACCCGCAGCTGTACTTCTTTTTTCTGGTTTTCCGCATCCCGCGGGGTGAGAGACCCCCTGTCATTCTCCATGTCTGACCCGCCTGGGGGCCGACGGATCAGTGTGGTGGATCCGCCGCTAGGCAACCGCCGCGGCGCGCGCAGCCTTCAAACCCCGCGGTTATGGCGTCACCCAGCGGCGACAGTTGGCGGCCAGTACGGAGGCTGCAGGGGGCCTGGCGAAAAATGCCTGGGGTCGCAGATGTCACATCCGGGTGTTTCTGGGACCTGTTTCTGTACAATGACCCTTAATCCGAAATTTCTGATTACAGTTCTCACAATGTTGCCTTAAAACACCAAAATAATTGGGTTAATATAAATACCAATCAATAGAAATGGATAAAATAACTTAGTCTATCCGTGATGGATAATAATGTACATCTATGTGTACTGACACGGAAAGATAAATATTATACAGTACCAAATCTTAAAAAGTGACTAATATAAAAGGTTAGGAAAGAATTAGGCTGAATTTTATAAAACTCACATAAAGAGGGGCGGTGCCTGTGGCTCAAAGGAATAGTGCGCTGGCTCCTTATACTGGAAGTGGTGGGTTCAAACCCAGCCCCCGCAGAAAAATACAAAACAAAACAAAAACTTAACATGAAGGAGCAGAATGAATATAATTTTTTAAATGAAACCCCAAAATAAAAGAGACCGGAATTTTCAAAAACATAGAATTTACCCTTTCCTGTAGTTCCAAGGCACAGATGAACGAGGCGAACTGGAGAACCTCATGGGTGAGAACTGAGCGAACATGTGGCGGCTTAATGGAGGGAGGCTGAGGATCAAGAGCATATCAGAATATTTGGGCCCTGTAAGTGTCTTCTTCAAGAAAACAGGCAAGTGGCCTCTCCTAACATTAAGCCTCCAATAGAGGCTATTTAAAAATCACAGTCTGGATCTCCTTTGTTGAGGCTGAAAGATAAAAGGAGTAGAATATAGGGCTTGACTTCAGCCTTCATATAATCATAAGTCATCCATTCCACCTGGCCTCCATCCTCCTAATTAGTCAGTACCCGTGCTGTACCAAAAATTAAATATTCCAAATATCACCTAATAATAATAGTCTTCCTTCTTAAAGTCCTCAGAGCAGGTATAGCACAGATCAGCTATGCTTTCTTGAACAGTATTCATAGCCTTGACAAGAATAGCAGAGGCAAGACCCCAGGAGAAGAAATAGAGAAATCATTTTGGGGTAAAGGAGGTAGTGGAAATTCTGGGAAACAGCTAGAAAAAAAGAGTACTTTTAAGAAAGATTGTCCTATATTAGGTTCTCATCTCCCCATCTAGTAAGTCTATGTTCTTAAAATTGTGTTCTTACTGGCGTGTGTGTGTCAAAACAATTTTGAGTTAAATTTTCATTGATTTCTCTTTAAGGAGATCCCGGGCAGGGGTCCTCAAACTTTTTAAACAGGGGCCAGTTCACTGTCCCTCAGAACGTTGGAGGGCAGGACTGTGGGCCCTGAGAGCAGTAGGCTGCTAAGCAGAATAGGCAGCTGCAGCAAAAACACCCAGTGGGCCGGATAAATGTCCTAGGCAGGCTGCATGTGGCCCTGGAGCTGTAGTTTGAGGACGCCTGGATGGCATTTAATCTGCCTTTGCCTAATGGTTGGGCTAATATTCCCAGATCTTCTTTCTTCCTTTAAACTCTCTATTCCCTTATGAAATTTTTTCAACCACAAAGATAAACTTAAATGACCATAGAACCAGGGTCTTCTCAGATTCTAGCTTCCCATCCTGGAAAAAGTAAGATAATAATTAATAATAGATCACTAAATGTGATTCCCGTGACCTGAAAGAGATCCACTTAAATGGTCATTTCATCAGGAGGACATGGAAGAGAGTTAATCATAGTCTTTCAATTTTTATTTAATAAGATGCCACAGATGGAAACAATCAGTTGATGAAACTATTGCTCATGACAATCCAATTATAAATATATTCTAAATGCAATCAACATAAATGGGAGATATATAATACCTCTTACAAAGGCCTAGCACCCAGCTCGGCGCCTGTGGCTCAAGTGGCTAAGGCCCCAGCCACATACACCTAAGGTGGTGGGTTCAAATCCAGCCCAGGCCCACTAAAACAATGACGGCTGCAACTGAAAAAATAGCTGGGCGTTGTGGCGGATGCCTGAGGTCCCAGCTACTTGGGAGGCCGAGTTTCACTTGAGCCCAGGAGTTGGAGGTTGCTGTGAGATGTGATGCCACGGTATTCCACCCAGGGGGATAGCTTGAGGCTCTGTCTCAAAAATAAATAAAGGCTAGCACCCTATGAAAGCCATCTTTTTCATTTGAGATTTGACCCTAATTTGCAGGTTAGTAATGTGAAAAACACTTAACTGTAAGATCTCAATAATTGACTGTATGAGTTAATAGGAGCTACTACATATTTAATGATTTTTAGTTTAATTACATTTAACAGATCCATGGTGCTTGCCATGTGCCAGGCATTTATTTAAGTGCTCTATGAAAAAATAAATCTTTTAATCTTCCAAAAACCCTTTTGACATGCTGTTATGCCTATATTGCAGATGAGGAAACAGAGACACAAAGAAAGAGGTTAAATGTATTGCATTGGGTCACAATACTAGTTAGTAGCAAGCCAGAATCTATTTCTAGCTGGCATGGTTCCGGAATTTGTTTTCCATAATCACTACATTATACTGCCTGCCACAGGATAGACACTACACTAGAGTAGAAAAGGGGCGACCTATGAGAATCTCATAAATTACACTATATAGATGCCTAACCTATAGGTGTCCAAGTTAGCTTATGAATAAAATCAACTGAAGAGGTCAAAATATTCTTATACATTATAAATACATATTAACATTTATATATGTTCTTAAGTATTTTTCTCAATATATACACAATGTATTTTAATATATGCTATATTATTTGTATAGTCTTATGCATTAAAATATATTTATGTAAATGATATTGATCATTTAACATGGTTGAACAGCCATTATTCCTACCTATATATAGAGGGTGCCAAATAAATGTATTTGCATTATAAGAAAGGAAAAGACTATTATAGTTGTAATACTTAAGTCACATTTGACTTCTGCAATTATAAGAGACAAGGTATAATAAGCACGATAACAAATGTTATTCATATATATTGAGTATTACAATTTTAATACAGGTTTTTTCCTTTCTTAAAATGTGTATACATTTTTGGCACTCTCTGTTTACTAAGGTTTTAAGCTACCAAGCCTCGAGCACTGAAGTAAGGTCAGAAGTAGTGTTTAAATTTCACTGACCTTTTTCTACATTCTCTGTCCTATTTTACATGTAATATATGTTATGTCTTATTTGAGGAGAAAAAATCATAAAATAAATTACCAGCAATTTTTGACTACTATTTATAATATACATATACAACAGGATTACTTGATGGTCATTAAGGTAACATTGAAGTAATGATAAACACATACCTCATTCTTTTTTCTTTTCCTTTCTTTTCTTTTTCTTTTTTCTTTTTTCTTTTTTTTTTGAGACAGAGCCTCAAGTTGTTGCCCTGGGTAGAGTGCTGTGGCAATACAGCTCACAGCAACCTCCAACTCCTGGGTTCAGCGATTCTCCTGCCTCCACCTCCCAAGGAGCTGGGACTACAGGTGCCCGCCACAATGCCCTGCTTGTTTTTTGGTTGCAGCAGTCATTGTTGTTTGGCAGGCCCGGGCTGGATTCGAACCCACCAACTCAGGTGTATGTGGCTGGTGCCTTAGCAGCTTGAGCCACAGGTACTGAGCCACATACCTCATTCTTATGAAATAATTAATTAACAAGGGTAATCTAAATCATATCCTTATTTTTATACTCACAAATTCAGGTTAAAATTTATCTTTCCTTCTAGGACCACTTTTAACTTAAATATTTGTGTGCCTTTACCAAGACTCAACCAGGTGAAAGTTATGAAATTTAGCCCCACGCAGTACTTGAGCAAAAGTAGCTGATGGCTATTATTTGCTCATCCAATAGTTATTCATTGAAGATAAAAGCATTAATTGCTACATTTGTATTTGATTATAAGAGGAATTAGGTAGGAAGTTGTTTGAAGATGTCCAATCCCAAGAAATGAATGATGATTGGTCATAGATTAGGCAACTATGACAAGCCTCTTCTTTGATAGACCATCAATTTTCCAGGTTATCTGGCATATTATGCTTGACCTTGAGACCCAGTGTGTCTAATACCATCTAAGAGTAAGTTAGCAAGAAGTGTAGAGGACTTAGGGAAAGTATTGATGATGAAAAAGCCAAATTCACCTTTCCTCATCCTTTTTTCCTTGAAATGGGATGCAATGACTAAAGATACAGTAGCTACCCTTCATCCCTGAGTCAAGCATGCAGAAAAAAAAGGATAAATACACTAAGTATGGTGGAACAGAAAGAAATTGCATACATCTTTGATGGCATCATTTAGCAAATGAATCAATGCCAGAGATGGTGAAGTCAAGAGACCATGCTATGTGAAATGACAGCACATATTTGTTTGTGTCCTTACTAGTAGGTATTTCTTTCACTTGTATCAGAAAACATATCCAATTAATATCACTAAGGAGACACTATACACTCAATGTATCAGTTGTAATTATTAACCAACTAATACAATGTTAACTAACCAGCTTACTCACTGCCTTCATCCTATTGTGCCAACATTGAATCACTGTAAACAACGCTATTCATAATAGCAGACTATAGCATCCCATCAACAACTTGCCATTCATTAATTCAAAATATGTATTTATTATTATTGAGCACTTTCTATGTTCCTGGTACTCTGCTAAACAGCATTGAAAAAAGGTGCAGAAGCAGGCCAGCAACATTCTCACCCTAACAGAACAATATAGTCTAGATATTAATTACATAATAATAAAATAAATACATTTGATATAAGTCTAATGAAGAATAGGTGTGCCTTTTTACAAGTGCACAATTTAAGGAGATTTGACTAGTCAATGAATTCACCAAAGGCTCCCTTGAAGAGGGAATTTATGTTTTTCAGCCTGCCAAAGAATGAGTATGTTCATGAGGGATATTTTCATGTACTTTACATTTCTTATAATGTCTTTGTCTAACGTTAGTATTAGATTAACACTGGCCTCATAGAACAAGTTGAGAAGTACTCAGTACTATTCAATTTACTGAAAGAGGTTTTTTGTTTTGTTTTGTTTTGTTTTTTGTAGAGACAGAGTCTTACTTTATCACTCTCAATAGAGTGCTATAGCATCACAGCTCACAGCAACCTCCAACTCCTGGGCTTAGGCAATTCTCTTACCTCAGCCTCCCAAGTAGCTGGGACTACAGGTGCCCACTACAATGCCCAGCTATATTTTTGTTGCAGTTTGGCCAGGGCCGGGTTTGAACCTGCCACCATTAGTATATGGGGCCAGTGCCCTACCCACTGAGCCATAGGCGCCACGCAGAAAGAGGTTTTGTAGAATTATTAGTATTATTTTTTCTTCCTAAAATGTTTGATAGAATTCACCATAGAAGGCATGTGAGCCTTAAGTTTTCACTGTGGAAAACTTTTTACCTAAAAATGTCCTATTTTTAACAAATGAAATGTATATTGCTTACATGACCTTTGGTAGTTTATATCTTTCAGGAATTTATACAATCATGTATGTCATAAATTTATTGGCATAAAGTTCATTATAATAATGCCTATAATTTTATTATAATACATTTTGTGTAGGGTGTGATGTCACCTTTCTCATTCTTGACATTGGAAATTCACATCTCTATTTTTTTGATCAATCTGGGTACAAATTTATTAACTTTATTGAACTTCTTAAATAACCAACTTTTAGTTTCACTTATTTTCTATTTTTCTTTTTTAATTTTATTAATCTGTTCTAATATTTGTTATTTCCTTTCTTCTGCATACTTTATAATTCATTGGTTTTTATTTTCTAGTTTCTTAAAGTGGAAGCAGAAGTCATTAATTTCAGTCATTTCTTCTATTAATATAGGAATTTAATATTATAGATTTCATAATAAATATTGCATTGGCTACATATCACAAATATAATCCATTCTCTTTTTATTGTCACAAAGCTCAAAATAATTTTTAGTTTCTCCTTTGATTTTTTCTTCAACACAGTATATCACGTAGTGTTCAAATATTTGGAGATTATCAAGATTTGCCTTTAAATTTATTTCTGATTCATTTTCATTGTGGTCAGCAAACATACTTCATAGAACCAAAATCTTTTAAATTGATTAATACTTGTTTAAGACAAATAATATGGCCTATCTTAGTAAATATTCTATGTTAATATGAAAAGAATTAGTATTTTCATGTAGTGGAAAAGTATGCCATGATCAATCAATACAAGTTAACTGAGAGTGTTTTTCAATTCTCTATATCCTTACTGATTTTCTGCCTACTTATGCTACCAATTATTTATTGGCAGAGGGGCATTAAAATGTCCACCTATAATTGTTGATTTGAAGGAAGATGGAGAGTGAAGTGAATATTGCAATTATACTCTAGTATACACTTTTCACTACTCTATGGTACCACTAAGTAAAAATCATGTGGTTTGGAAGGGATTGTTGGATGTTTCCTGGTCCCCCTGTTCCCAGTGTCAAGAATGAGTACTGGTACTAAGTCGAGCTGATGACTAGGTGCTCACAGACACAAAGCAGTTTTACACAGAGAATTTATCACATAAAAGAAAGAATGAAAGAAGGAGGCTACACAAAAGGAAAATACATTCCAGAGAGAGAGAGAAAGAGAGGAAGATCCTGAATCTGAGTATTCCCTGCATTTTATAAGCTCACTAGTTTGTCCTGCCTTCTCCTGAAAGAACTGGTGGTCACTTCCCACTAATGATTGGTTGGTGATTGACAGGTTGGGGTTATACAACAAATTACAAACAGGCTATATGACAGGGTGATTACATAACAGTTTCCCTCTTTATGCCGGCCTATTTCCCAGAATCCTTCATGAAGCTCCACCTATACTAAGCTAATTAGATGGCAAAAGGTTGTAGGTCAGTTAAGAATCACTAGGAACTCCTTATTGTATATGTTCCCACTAGGGAACCGTTCCCCTCTGCAACTTGGTTCCAAGCTACAATTTAGTTTCTGTCCTCCCTTAGCTACTTCTTTGCCACCTGTTTACCCCCTACCGGACCTAACACTAAGGCTCCAGGAGCAGACAAGGATTTTTTAAGCCAACCAAGTTTATTTTGCTCCCTTCTCAAAGTGAAATGATTCAAGTACAGTAGTCCTCCCTTATCCTTGGTTTGACTTTCCTTTGTTTCAGTTACCTACGGTTAATCATGAAAGAAAATTCCAGAAATAAATCATGAATTTTAAAATGTCCACTCTTCTGAGTAGCATCATAAAATCTTGCACTGTCCCACTCTGTCCTGACTGGGACATGAATAATCCTTTTGTACAGTGTATCCATGCTGTACTCTCGCCACTTAGTCACTCAACAGCTGTCTTGGTTATCAGATTGACTGTTGCAGTATCAGAGGGCTTAGAGTCAAGTAACCCTTATTTTACTTAAGGACCTCAGAGCCCAAGAATAGCGATGTTAGCATATTGTTATAATTGTTCTATTGTATTATTACTTACTACTTTTAATCTCTTTCTATGCCAAAAGTTAATAAGATAAACTTTATCTAAGGTATGTATAGATAGGAAAACATGATATACATAGCGTTTTGTCCTGTCTGCAGTTTCAGGCATCCACAGAGGGACTTGAAAGATATCCCCCGTGAAGAAGGGGAAACTACTATACCCCAGGGAAGCCAATTAATGTGTGACACTGTCCCAACTGACAAGATTGCTTTAAGACATTATTTAGTTTACTGAGTCTCAACTAGAAGTTTGTTAAGGGCTTTTTGGAATGAAATGTCTATTCTATTTTGAAACAGTAACTGGAAGGAATTGTTCTTCCATCCTGCATATTGTACTGGGTGGATACGATTACTGAAACTGCTATAGTCTTTTTGTTACTAAGAAGAAATCCAGTCTAATCCAGGATACGGTTGATATCGTGAAGTTGGGGCTCCAATATGATAAAACTATTTGCTGCAACCTTTGATTTGCTGAACAAATACAAATCAAAGTTTATATTATATCTAGACTTTTTATTACTTGGGTCAGTGATGCCCTTTATTTGTTTAATCTTATTTACATTGAATTTTGTGATACTTAGAACTGAATATATCTTGATTTAGGAGAATACTGGAAGCACCATTCTGACTTCATATATTACAAGCTTAAAACTTAGATAAAATAGTTTGAAAATATATTAACATTGT
This sequence comes from Galagoides demidoff, assembly GCA_963574575.1. Classification (NCBI taxonomy): domain Eukaryota; kingdom Metazoa; phylum Chordata; class Mammalia; order Primates; family Galagidae; genus Galagoides; species Galagoides demidoff. The sequence continues at coordinate 18,954 of CAUYQV010046002.1, forward strand.
AGAAAAATTTCCATAACAACAAATTTTGGTAAAATAAAATAAGCCAACAAGATACAAACTGTTCATTTGTCTTAATCTAGGAATTTGCAAGATTCGGGTCTC
>CAUYQV010046003.1:0-29498 GCA_963574575.1 Galagoides demidoff
AGTGCAGGAAAAACACTTGAAGAAATTGGCTTGGGAGAATATTTTATGAGGAAGATCCCCGGGGCAAGTGAAGCAACACCAAAAATACATCACTGGGATCTGATCAAACGAAAAAGCTTTTGCACAGCCAAGAGCACAGTAAGTAAAGCAAACAGACAACCTTCAGAATGGGAGAAGATTTTTGCAGGTTATGCTTCCAACAAAGGTCTGATAACTAGAATCCACAGAGAACTCCAACTATTTGATAAGAAAAGAACAAGTAACCCCATTTCTTTTCTTTTTTTTTGAGACAGAGTCCCAAGCTATCACTCTGGGTAGAGTGCTGTGGCATCATACCTCACAGCAACATCCAACTCTGGCTCAAGTCATAGCTCACAGCAACCTCCAGCTCAGGCTCAAGAGATCCTCTTGCCTCAGTTTTCTCTATTTTTAGTAGAAATGGGGTGTCGCTTTTGCTCACGCTAATCTTGAACTCAAGCAATCAAGCTTGCCAGCTCAAGCAATCCACCCACCTCAGCCTCCCAGAGTGCTAGGATTACAGGTATGAGCCACCGTCCCCAGCTCAATAACCCCATTTCTATGTGGAAAAGAGACCTGAACAGAAACTTCTCTGATGAAGACAGGTGCATGGCCTACAAACACGTGAAAAAATGCTCATCATTTTTAATCATCAGAGAAACACAAATCAAAACCACTTTGAGATATCATTTAACTTCAGGAAGACCAGCCCACATAACAAAATACCAAAGCTACAGATGTTGGCATGGCCACAGAGAGAAGGGAACACTTCTACTCTGCTGGTGGGAATGCAAGGTAATATGACCTTTTTGGAAAGCAGTTTGGAGAACACTCAAGGAACTAAAAGTACATCTACCATTCAATCCAGCAATTTCTCTATTAGGTTTATATCCAGATAATCAAAAATCACTTTACAACTAAGACATCTGCACTAGCATGTTCGTTGCAGCCCAATTCATAATTGCCAAGACATGGAAACAGCCCAAGTACCCATCAACCCATGAATGGATTAACAAATTATGGTATATGTACACCATGGAATACTACGCAGCCATAAAAAGATAGAGACTTCACAACTTTTATGTTTACCTGGATGGAGCTGGAACATATCCTTCTGAGTAAAGTATCTCAAGAATAGAAGAAAAAGTATCCAATATACTCAATACTACTATGAAATCAATATATAATCACCTATACATTCATATAAATGGTAAAACATAACTATAGTCCAAAAAGTAGAAGGGAAGAGGAGAAAGGGGGGAGGGAAGTGGGAGGGTATTTGGGGGACCTCAACTAATATGCATGATGCAATGGTACATTTCAAAACTATTAAGGAAAGAATATAATTGTGATGGATGTGTTAATCAGTTCAATGTAAGCATTTCACATTGTATATCAAATCAGCATGCTGAACCCCATAAATGCATTAATGTACAGAGTTATGATTTAATAAGAAGAAAGAAAATCAGGTCAACTTAAGGAGGTTCTACTGAATCTATATTTAGTGTCTGATATATCTACCTCACAAATCTTACTCTTAACCAACATTTTAATACTTGGCAAGAACTCCTGCCATCCTAGCCATTGACTAACCTAGATACAGCGGAGCAGTAAGTGGTCTTTTATATGTTCTCCTATTCCTACCTTATAACTAGACATGCTGCAGTGTTCCTTTTTAAACCAAAAAACACGTTTTCTCACTGAGAAGGTCATGGCTTTTGGAAACGATCATGCCCCCGGCTGGAGTTGTAAGGGATATAAGGCCGCGAGGCGGCTGCGGGGACACGGAAGAGCGTGAGTGCGACGCCGGGTCGCACGGAAGGCCCAGCGAGCCTGAGCACGGCACGGGGGGCGCACGGAAGGCGCAGCGAGCGTAAGCGCGGGCGCTGGGGGCGCACGGAAGGCGCTGGAGCGTGAGCCCGCGCTATGTACGTACGTTCGCCCCGCGCCTCTTCATTCTTCTCGCGTTCAGTCGCGGCACGAGCTGCAGCAGCGGGTGCACCACTGACGACTGAGGGGGCAAGAACACATGCGGTGAGCGCGGGCTTCCTGTTTGTTTTTACCTACTTTACTTGTCTCAGAGAAAAAAGAAAATTAAAAGATGTATTTAAAGATTAGAAGTGCCAACTTCACCCCCAACCCCAGCTGAGGGGGTCACATAAAGGGATATGTATAGAGCGCCAGTGCGCAGGCAAGTGTTTCTCTTTTCGTAAATATTCATGATTCCGTCCCTCTCTGTAATACATCTCTGTCCTACTGTTCCTGCCTCGAAGCACCTGCTCCTGGCTTCTGGTCCCGGACTCTGCTTTCCAGCCTACCAGAAATAAAGCTCTGCTTTCCAAGTTATGAACCTCATTACATTTTTTTTTTCAGTCAACACATCAAAGACAGCCCTCGTTAGCTGTTCAAAGCACAGTGGAAAAGAAGCCAAGAGGCGAACTGAAATCTGTGCTAGGGTTTTTGTCATTACATCTAAGCGCTTTCTTGAAGGCCTCCATGCTCTGGTCAACTGAGAAGGTTAGACCCGTCACTGCACCTCTGAGTCAGAAATAGTCTTTCTGCTTCTACACTTATTGAAATGATCTGACTCAGAAGAAACCAACACTGCTCAAGGCAGTTTCCATTATATACACTTTTACTTGGAATCTCCTATTAATTATATATTAAAAATGGAAACAGCTGGAGCAAGACCGCAAGGAATATAAATATCACAATGTGCTGCTGATGGTGAAAATTGTGACTAAGACACATTCCCACAGCGTGTGAAGATGCTGAGCAGATGAGAGCGCCCTCCAGACAGGAGCTAGTTACCTGAGAAGGTTGCATTTTTTTAAACGTTTTCATCAAATGGATTATGTTGAGCCCTATGTAACGCTTATCTGTTAACCAATTCAACTTGCACTTGAGGTAAGCCACTATAATAACTTCCAATTCCTCATATGTATGAATATTCCACTTAATAAATACTTAAAATGGACTTTAAAATTTCTTTATATATATATGCATATGTTTTATGCTCCTCATTCCCTGAATTTGTTCATGGTAGTGAATCACAAGCTTTCAAATAATATTATAGTCAAATAAATAATAACTAATTATTCTAGACTGAATACTTAGTATTCAGGAAGTTTGGTTAGCATTTTGTAAATACAAAAAGAAAAACTACCTTTAAACCCCCTTGATTTTGAAGTGAACTGAATTCAAATTACTGCTTTCTCACCAATCTTAGAGGGTAAGTTCTTACATTAAATGCCTAATTACTAATAAGGAGATCTTAGGAATAGAAAAGGGTATTTCTAGTCATATTTAATTAAGTTTTTGACAAACATCTTTTAAAATAATTTTTTAAATGCCTTAGGATAAAACTTTTTCCTTTGCAACAATTAGCATGGAAAACAATGTTTTGATTATTTATTTGCTTTTTCTGCACTTTCTTAAAAGTTTCAGATATTAGGGCATACATGTTTCGTTTACATAATTTGTTTTTGTAATGATTGTTACAAGCATGCTCTTCATCCAGATAGTGTTTTTTTGCACCTTTAACTTTAAAATGTAAGTTCCATGGAAGATTTCTTTTTTTAATTTTCTGTGTTATTTTTGCTGCACACATACTTCTAGTACCTAGGATTGTCCCTGGCACATAGCATATATAATATAATTCAATATAATTGTTGAATGAATGAATTTAACATACATGCAGTTATTAATATATAAAATAAACTGTATGTATAATAAATATTGGGTTCCTTTGTTCATCCATATATAAAATTTTAACGTAAAAATCTGAATTTTGAAGCAGCTTGATTAAACTATAAAAACAAGTTTTTGTATTTAAACAAATACTAGTGATTACTGAGAAACAGTACTGCAACTTACCACATTTGAATTGCCCAACTTCCGTGTCTTCGAATAATGAAATAAGAACTGTTTTTTAAAAAAAAAAAGGAATGAGTTTTACTATAAAATATTAGTGGTTTCCTTTATTATTTTTTACTGTATATATTTGTGAAAATCATCTTACCCTTTTGGTATTATCTTTTCTACCTTGTTCCTATTGAAAAGATTATATATATCATTATATATAATACGTTATAAAATAATACTATGTATTATATAGCATATATAAAATAGTATAAAACTTTATATTATATACTATGTATACTATAATGTAAAACTTTATAATATATTCTAAAATTATATCTTTATTTAAAAATACATGATACATATGTTACATATAAAATACAACACAGAAATAGGTCGGGCATCTGTTGCTCTAAAAATGAATAGAAAATGAATTAAATAATGTTTATAAATAAGGTTGTGAACAAAGATCTTTATTGCAACATTATTCATAAGAGCAAAAACTTGGAAACATCCTAAATATTTAGCCGTAGTAGAGTAAGAATTATGATATAAGTACATGGTGGGATATTCAGAGAAAAAGACTAAAAAAATCAAATCAAAATATTTGCAGTGGTTATCACTACATAGTAAGATGATGGTTGTTTTGTTTTCTTCTACAAACTTTTCTATGTTCTTCTCTCCCTCCTAACATATTTTTTAAGTAAAAAATCATTCATTTTTCTTTTTTGTTCTCATTTGCTTTTAATATAAAAAGATTATGAATAAATACCATTGTCATTTTTTTCTTAATTAGGAAAAAATCAATTAGTTGTTTTGGAAAATGTCACCAATAAGAACTATTAATAAATACACAATTGTAAACACAGATTATTTAATTTCATAAAATATTTTTTGCTTTCAAACTAATAAGGATTCTTTCTTTGAATTACTATATGTGAAAGAGCACCAATGATCACAGGTTAAATTACAATTGCAAATGAAAAATATAATTCTAAACCTGAGGCTCTCATCTTTAATAAGGTGGTTTTTAAATAAGTTTACCCATAGGATACAAAATGTAGAATTAGGTATAATGCTTATGCTATGTTTCAAGTTTCCACCTATCCTCACTTCAGGACAAAATGTTCTCCCAAAAGACTCAAATAATTTTAGTAAGAAACCAAGACACAAAAATAAAAATATAATTTTCAAACTGATGTTAACAATACAGTTTGCTTTTTTGCATTCTTAATGTCCTACTCTCTAACAAAGTACAATGTCCTAACCTCTGAACCATAACTTACAGCTTTTCTAGCAGCTTAGAAAAATGTAAGCTGTTCTCCAGTGTAGTATGAGTCATGGTGACAAAGAGAGCCAACATGATCTCAAATTTCTCCATTGGACTGGAACACATTTTATAAGTTTCCCATATGTAGCCCTCAACTAGATTACTGATATTTGTTTCTTATCCAAAATCAATGTATTTTATTTTTAGCTGCTCTTGACATGCTTCCTAAATTGGGCATATTTTCTTCCAGGAGGAAGTCCAAGAAATCTGGGGGCAATTTTTTGCCTACAAACAAAACACTACTTCATCCTTACCCGAGGCTTTGGTAGAATCCCCATAAGTGCAAAGCAAAGCTCCTCCAGTACCTTGGATGCCTAATGGAAATGAGAAGATACATAGGCAAGGCTTCTGCTTTAACAATATCTGCACAGAAGATAATGACTGTAAAATGTTAGGAGTGCAAAGAAATGTCAACTGCCTAGAAAAGAATCCTTCCTGTGGACCACTGAAACTGTTAGAATCCTGTGATTCCTCTCACAAAAACTTGGCAGCTAAAAGTAAAACCAACCTTCCCACCAGAAAAAAGAAAATTCTGTACTGTATATATACACTGATGAATGCTCCCACCGTGGTGTAGATACATAGTTCTCAGCACTTGCTAAGATGTTACGAAATTCTATGACTGAGAGTAACCAGGGGCAGTGCCAAAAGAGGGATTATTTTTCCTAGCTTATAGAAAAATCTGCATCTACATGCCAAACTGTGAGCTTTGCTGAATATTACTCATTATTGGCTAATGTGAAAAAACTGCAACTGCTTGCAAACAATGGGCAGTGGAGAAGAAGCCGTGCATGGTGCACCTAATGAGTACCGCCCCTCCAGGGTGTTGGCTGCACACCCCAGGATCAGGTTTTGCAAAGCATTCAATCTCAGAAGTAGGGTAGGGCTCCTTGGGGTTAGCAGCCAGCTGGGTGTGGTAAGGAGTAACATAAATGGACAAGTAGGGGCGAAACCTGCATTGCACAGGATTTAGCACAGTAGTACCATGAACAATTGGTTACTTAACAAATGCATTTGGGGAGTAATTAAGAACTGAATAATGGGGGAGGGGGGCAATATAATTAGTGGTTGAAAGCATGGACTGTAGCCTGCAGCCCCGTTCCATTTCTACTTTTTTTTTTTTTGAGACAGAGTCTCACTTTATTGCCCTTGGTAGAGTGCTATAGCGTCACAGCTCACAGCAACCTCCAACTCTTGGGCTTAAGCGATTCTCTTGCCTCAGCCTCCCAAGTAGTTGAGACTATGGGCACCTGCCACAGTGCCTGGCTATTTTTGTTGTTGTTGTTGTTGCAGTTGTCATTGTCTAGCTGGCCTGGGTCAGGTTTGAACCTGCCAGCCTGGATGTATGTGACTGACACCCTACCCACTGAGCTATGGGTGCCGCCTCCATTTCTACTCTTTATTCACTGTGTCACCTTGGGCTGGTTACCTAACCTCTCTAAATTGCAGTTTCTTCCTCCATAAATTAGAGATGACATCACTGCAGAGAGTTCTTGGAAGGATTAACTGTTGGTAAAGTCCTTGTGTTTGATTTACAGCTGCAGTTATTTTTTATTTTCATTTTATTTTTATTTCTTGAAATAGAGTCTCACTTTGCTGCCCTTGGTAGAGTGCCATGAGGTTGCTGTGAGGTGTCATAGCTCAAAGCAACCTCAAACTCTTGGGCTCAAGTGATCCTCTTGCCTGGGCCTCTCAAGAAGCTGGGACTATAGGCACTCTTCACAATGCTTGGGTATTTATTTATTTTTTTTTTTGAGACTGGGTCTTGCTTTTGCTCAGGCTGGTCTCAAACTCCTGAGCTCAAGGTCTAGGCTGGTGGATCCCAGGATACTAGAATTACAGGCTAATTAATTTAGAAGACATGTGAAGAGAAGTACTATTCAGGGCCACCAATATTCTCACACTTTGAACAACAACAGTACATGGCCAATATGTTGGCTGAGGTTAGGAGCCCTGAGGCTTCTCTGTGCATCCTTCCTGGCATCAGAGGCCCATTTTGTCCTCTGCATTCCATTTGTTTCCTTGTTGTGCAAACTGTTGGGATATTTATCAATAACATCTCATATTTAGATAGTACTTCGATAAATCACAAAACATTTTCATATATAGTCGTGCACTATATAGTGGCAGACCACACATATGACAGTGGTCCTGGACGATTATAATGAAGCTGGAAAATTCTTATTCACTTTGGGACATGGAGATGATCCTGACCCTATATAAGCCTAGGTGAATGTGTGAATTTGTGTCTTAGTTTTTAACAAAAATGTTTAGCAAGTAATAAATTTTTTTTTTTATAGTTTTTGGCCAGGGCTGGGTTTGAACCTACCACCTCCGGTATATGGGCCCAGCACCCTACTCCTTTGAACCACAGGCACTGCCCAAAATAAATTTCTTTTTAAATTTCTCTTTAAATTTCAAAGCTTATGTAAGGAAATAAAAAATTTTTGTACAGCTGTACAATGTATGTGTTTTAAGCTAAGTTATTAAAACTGTCAAAAAGTTTTAAAAAATTGAAAAGTTTATGAAGTAAAAAAGTTATAGCATGCTAAGGTAAATTTATTATTTAAGAAAGAAAAAGTTTTAAAATAAATGTAAGGCAGCTTAAGTGTGCAGCGTTTAGAAAGTTGTACAGTAGTGCACAGTGATGTCCCGGCCTTCACAGTCAACTCCCCTCTCTCTCAACCACTCACCTAGAGCAACTCCCAGTCTGGCAAGCTCTATTCATGGTAAATGCCCATATCAGTATAACATTTTTTATCTTCTATATTGTATTTTACTGTACCTTTTCTATGTTTAGATACACAATTATTATGTTACACCTGCCTGCAGTGTTCAGCACAGTAATGTGCTGTGGGGGCGTGTACCCCAGGAGCAATGGGTCGTACCATACAGACTAGGTATGGAGTAAGCTGCACCATCTAGGTTTGTCTAACTCACTCTATGATGTTAGCACAACGACAAAATCACTATACATTTCTTAGGACGTATGCCTATCATTCTGTCCTGAAAACACAACTGTAAGATATACAGGACAGGAATTGTTATTTTCAGGTACAGAGGAAGTGAGGTTCTAAGACAGTGTTTTTCAACCTTTTTTTTATCTCAGGGCGCCCTTGAATTTCTGTTGCACACTTAAATTATGTTGATTTAAAAAAAGTAAAGAAAAAGAATATACTTACTGTGCTTTGAACTTCTTTTGAAATAATTTAATTAATGATCTTAAAAAATGTTTGAGGCATACCTAAGATCCTCTCACTGCATCCCAGTGTGCTGAGGTACACAGGTTGAAAATCACTGTTCTAAGAGATGGTCACTTGCCCAGTACCATACATGGCTAGTACTAGTAGAGTATGGCCTAGAGGCAAGGACTTCTGATCTATAAGTATTCCTGTACCACGCTGGTATTGCCTGTTAAGCCTATAATTGGGAGTTGAATGAAAGAAAAAGTGGAGTGTGAATGCTGATACATCCTTTCTCACTTGTTACATTTAGAGCTGGGTACACAGGTCAACCCATAAAATTCTGGAAATAAAATCCCTAAGTCTCCCTTTATGGCCTATTTTGTAATGCTACAAAATACAAAATAATAAAATCTCTAGTGATGTCATGTGTCAAACTTGTATTTCAGGGAAGAATAAATTCACATATATGAGTTTTTTTTCTTAACAGCAGTTCTCAATTTGTGGGTTGCGATCCCTTTATAACAATGAAAATACATTGCAGCATTAGGAAGGTTGAAAACAACTGCTTTAGAAAATAGTTTCTAAGTGTGCTTTTGATTTTCATTTCTCTGATAATTAGAAACAATGAGCATATTTTCATATGTTTATTAGTCATTTGTCTGTCTTCTTTAGAGAAAGTTCTATTCATCTTTCTTGTTGAGTGATATAAGGGATTGTTGGCTCTTTTTATGTTGCTTAATTTGTCTGTAGATCCTAGTTATCAATCTTTTGTCTGATTCAAAATATGCAAATATCCTTCCCATTGTGTAGGTTGTCTGTTTTCTTCAGTTGTTGTCTCCTTAGCTGTACAGAAGCTAAGTCCCATTTGCTTATTTTTGCTGCTGTTGCAATTGCCACTGAAATCTTCTTCCTGAAGTCTTTTCCCAGGATGATACCTTCACCTAACCCCAGTGAAAATGGCCCACAGCACAAAAGTCTGAAAGCTGCAGATGCTGGCATGGATGTGGAAGAGAAGGGAACACTTTTACACTGCTGGTGGAACTGCAAACTAATACAACCTTTTTGGAAGGAAGTATGGAGAATCCTCAAAGAACTCAAACTAGACCTACCATTTGATCCTGCAATCTCATTATTGGGCATCTACCCAGAAGAAAAAAAATCCTTTTATCACAAGGACATTTGCACTAGACTGTTTATCACAGCTCAATTTATAATCACCGAGATGTGGAAACAGTCTAAATGCCCATCAACCCAGGACTGGATTAACAAGCTATGGTATATATGTATACCATGGAATATTATTCAGCCACTAAAAAAGATGGCAACTATATAGCTTTTGTACTAACTTGGATGGAGGTGGAACACATTCTTCTTAGTAAAGCATCATAAGAATGGAGAAGCAAGAATCCAATGTACTCAATTTTGATATGAGGACAATTGATGACCCAGTATACAGTGGAGGGTGTGGGAAGGAGAGAGGAGAGGGAGGGAAGGAAGGAGGAGGGTAGGGAGAGGTCATTGGATTTGGCACACTAAACAACAATGACAACTGCAACAAAAAATAGCCAGGCATTGTGGTAGGCAGCTGTACTCCCAAGTACTTGGGAGGCTGAGGCAAGAGAATTGTTTAAGCCCAAGACTTTGAGGTTGCTGTGAGCTGTGACACCACAGCACTCAAGGGCAACATAGTGAGACTGTCTAAAAAAAAAAAAAGAAAAAACAGTTTCTAAGCTAGATGAAATTCAGTAAGACTGAAGCTTCACTGAAATGTTTCAAAACAAATTCATTTTCTTCAAATCCTCCATACAAAAAGCCATTTCTTAACTACTTTTAAAGGATTTTTCATATACAAAAATTTTAATTTATGGACCCAAAAGATCTTTTGTTTTCTATTTTGGTAAAAATATTTTTTAGCATTGTTCAGATGTAAAAAATAAAACAATGGTTAATGTGCAACTAAATGATGTTTTAATTTGTTCTGGATATGGACAAAATTATTACAGTTTACATTGTAAATGTAAAAGATGCAAATAGTAAATTTACCAAGCTCTTCTTAAAAGATGCACAGTAAAAAAATCCAATAAAATGTAAGTTTATCTTGATGGAGGTCTAAATGAGTGCTTTAAAATTCATTCTCCTAGGAATGAAGAAATAAAAGTGATTTGAATCACTGAATTCTTGAAATTTTCAATATAACACAAAATTTTAGACGCTGATTAATATCCATCTGTTTGTCAATGCTCCTGGAGTAATTTGAAATATTGTTCCAAAGTGCCATCTATTATGATCCTGGTCTTTCTTTACAATATTAATGCCTCTAACTTTGTGCAGGTGATCCTTTGCAGCCTGAAAAATGGATTAAAGGAGGAGAAATACAGCTCTATACATGGCTGATTCTCCACATCATCCAGGAAAACATTCCGGAAGGACTGTGCAAAGGCCAGCCTGGTTATATAGGAAGAACCCCCCAGGCACAAGGCTGACGGCTTTGACATACAGCGCAGGGAGTCTTGGCTGAGCCCTGTTCTCTGCCTAGGACACCAGTGTACTGATTAAGAAAGCCAAGACAGGAAGACTGACTGCTCTCAGTGAGCTCACACGTGAGGTGCAGACAGAAGCTGCCATCGCCCAGGAAAGACAATAGAAGAACACACTTATTTCCCAGTCCTTATGTTTCCATGCAGAGGACCTAGACTAGTATTCCTCTCCTGCAGTATGGCCTCTCCTGCATCCCACCTCTTAACTCTTTCTATTAGAAGAGGAGTGAACTCTCTGTTGGGCAAATTGGGAGGAGGAAACAGGTGTGCTCAGTTCAGATCTTTGCTTTTAGGGAGCCAGTGCTCTGGCCAGCTTGTTCTTGCCTGGTCACTAACCTGTGGCTGAGAAACTGACTCAGGTCAGAGACCTGGAGTCACTGTGAGAGACTTGCAGGCAAATTTAATTCTGGGGGCAATTTTAGCAAACACACTTGGCATCAGATCTAAAGCAACTTTCATAAATTGATTTTTCAGTTATAAATGATGATATTTTGACCTCTGTAAACCAGACTCATAAGTTCATCTCTCAGTGGGTTTCAAACTCAATTAAGGGACAGGATATCAACCCGCCAAATACAGCAACAGATACTGTATTTTTACTTAACAAAGAATTTGATTTTGAAATTAGCATTTTAATTTGACATTTCATAATTTCCAAACTATGTGAATATCATCCATAAATCTATTTTATTTACATTCTACAACACAAGCCCTTAGTACTGATTATCACTTGCAAATGACGTAATAATACCTAATATGTTGACATGTACATAAGGGTCCAAAGGGAGAAATGAAGAACATTAGTACTACACAAATGCCTATGTTATTACAGAACACCTCCGATCAGAATTACCTGAGGCTGGTAATCAACGAACAGAAAAGGTGAACAAGCATCAGCTATCTGTAGAAAACAAAAATGTCAATTACATCCTGGATATGAACAGAAAAAGAGCAGAAAATAGAAGGCAGATGTTACAAATTCAAGTTACCTCTGTAACATTAATCAAACTTTCATGACAGGAGTATGGATTTGGAAAAGAGGAGCCTCTAAAACTTGCTTAGGAAGTCCTGGAATTGAGATTTTCCCCCCCAGGTATATGTCTCAGTAATCTCACACGGAGAGAATGGGTATTATTTAGTCTGAAAAATGTCAGAATGAACTAAAGGATGACCTTCAAATGAAGGAGGACCTTACGTTGTTATGAGGCTCTTTATGACACATGAATCTAGTGTTACCTAAATTAACAGAATGACAGCATGATAAACAGCATACAGAAAAAAACTCTTCATACAACACAGGCAATCCGCTAGTCCTCTGCCATGGAACCAGCATGAGAAAGGATTCTTATAGTGAAGGTTTATCAAGAAGTAGTCAGCAAGTAACTGTTCTCAGACTTTATCCTAAGAAAAAATACTTGAGAGACTATAAACTGTAGAAAAAGAGATTTATTATGCATTAATCATAAAAAACTGCTGAGAAGGTGAGCACAAGACGCAGGTCTGGAGTTGTTTATGGCATTTGTTTCCTTGGTGACCTTTTAAAATGGAACTGGGAAAAAACTGATACTGATTCTTGTCTGTCTCGAATGATTTAGGTTGAGTCCTGTTTATGGCATAGCATCTCAGATGCTTCTCAAAGTCCCAGAATTCTTTTTTGATGAGTTTAATTTGACTTGTCTTCTCACCAAACTGAAAGGGTGGGGTTTCAGTCATAATTTCTCAAGCTCCTTATTGCTTCCAAGTTCTAAAAATGTATGATTCTCTAGAGGATGACAAAGGTATAGATACTGTGGGAAAGCATACGCTCCTATCTCCTTTTATAGCCTCATAGGACTTGTCGTCATCTCTCTATATTCATCACATGTATTTGGGGGAACTGTTCCATTCCTCTAGTCCCTTGTGCCCATCCTCATGGACCCTCTTCCACACCACACAAACTCAGAACCACACACACAGACACACACAAACGCGCAGAGACAGAGTGAGGGAAAGGGCCCTATCCTATCTAACTTGCCCAGAATAAGCGTTTAGTAAAAATTCTTTATTTTTTTGTTGAGACAGAGTCTCATTCTGTTGCTCTGGACAAAGTGCTGTGGCATCATCATAGTTCACAGCAACCTCAGTCTTGGGCTCAAGACATTCTCTTGCCTCAGCCTCCTGAACTGCTGGGATTACAGGTGCCTCCCACAATGCCAGGCTAGTTTTTCTACTTTTAGTAGAGACAGGGGCTTGCTCTTGCTCAGGCTGATCTCAAACTCCTGTGCTCCAGCAATCCACCTGCCTTGGCATCCCAGAATTCTAGGATTATAAGCATGAGCTGCTGTGCCTGGCCTTCAGTAAAAAAATTCTTTAATTAAGTTGAATTAAAATTATGGGAAAAAATTAAAAACAGAAGTCAGTTGGGAGGGAAAAGCTGAAAAGATAGGCTCTTAAAGTTCTGACTTTTTTGAGTTTTGAGTAATGCTTACTCATCACTTCCAAATGTTATCTTCTGTACTTTAGCAGGGTAGGAGGAAGCTATCCCTCCTGAAGTTTGCATGGTGTGTACGTATCTGAAGACAATATATGCTCAAGGGGAAAGTTGTCTGCCCATAGACCAGGCTGCCCCACTATGTGAGGGACCCATGCCCAAGAACAGACAACCCTTGAATCTCAGACATCAATTTCACCTGAATAAAAACATCAAAACTTTTCAAAGACTCAGTTAATCAAATTAGGAGATAATTACAAAACTTTTCAATCTTTGCTTTTATTTATTTGAGGGGCGCAGCAACACTGCTTGTCCACTTTCATTTAGGTAAGTCTGCGTTCATTTTATTTGGTTAATAAATCTAATGGTTTTGAATGCTACCATCAGCTTTTGAGAACTCTGTTGAGTCCACTGATGAATCATTTTGAAACAGGTCTCTATATGGCTAGACAGCTGTGTGTTTCTAGCATCCCTATAGCTCTGTAATTTAAAAAAAAACTTCAGTAGAAAAATTACATGTCTTAGCATCAAGAAGTTGAAGGACTTCTTTAAATATCTCTTTCTGTAAAAGCTATATCTGAAGAAAGGGCATGCTGGATCATGGGGACCACTCAGTTGCTTTCCATATGGCCCTACCAGATAACACCCTCACCAGTAAAGTATGAAGGTCTTGTTAACACTCTCAACTTAGCAGATGTCAATGTTTTGCTAGTTTGATGGGTAGGAAGTGACATTTTTATGTCCTAAGTTTCATTTAATTGCTACTAATGAATCTGAACAGCTCTTTAGATGTTAGCTGGCCTTTTGGGCTTCTTCTTTTGCAAAAAAAAAATTTTTTTTTTAAATTTCCTTGCTTATTTTTTCTAAATTTTTATTTCTTTGCTTTTTTTTTTTTTTTAAATAGAATCCCACCCTATGCCCTGAGCAGAATGCAGTAGCATCACATCTCACTGCAACCTCAGACTCAGGCTGTAGGCATCCCTCTGCCTCAGCCTCCAGAAGCTGCTGGGATTATAGGTGCTCACTATGGTGGTCAGCTGGGTTTTTCCTTTTTTTTTTTTTTTTTTTTTTTTTAGGAGTTGGGGTCTCACTCTTGCTCAGGCAAGTCTTCAACCCCTGAGCTCAAGCAATTCTCCTTCCTCAGCCTCCCACAGTGCTGGGATTATTGGTGTGAGCCACTGTACCTGGCTGCAAACTGTTTTTATCCTTTGACTATTTTTATTTTCAAGCTCTATCTAAACTTTGGTGGAGTTTCTTAGGTATTCTAGAAAAGTAACCCCTTATCAACTTCAGATGTTATCCTATCTCCTTTCAAAGGCTCTTACCTTTTTCAAAGGAGTCCTTTGTGGAAGGAAATCTGTACTTTTAATATAATTTAATAGGAAATGAATATTTTCTAATTTATGGAATTTTCCTTTCTGTTTTAACATACATTCTATTTTTTAATCCTCTAATTGTATTCAACAAGAATGTGTATACTACTTAAGGCAGGATTTAAAAAACATTTCTAACAGCTCAAATTAACTATATGGTTAGATATTTGATATATCTACTTATGAGTTATCTCCTTCAACTATCAGTTTTTGAAAGAAGTGCATAGAATCTCTAATACAACTGTTGATCTACCTTTTCTTCCTCAAGTTGTATCAGTTATTAAATAAATTTTGAGGTTGCATTGTTAGTGTATATTAATGATGGCTGTATCTTCTTGCTCTGTTGTTCTTTTATCAGCATATAAGATTTGTGGATGATGATGATGGTCTGTCCATCATCAGAAAGTTGCTTTCAGTTCATATTTGCTTGGTACCTCATTTTCCATACGTCTATACCTTATCTTTTTTGGGGGGGGGAGTTTGTTTTCTCTAAGTGTCACTTTTATAAACAATATTTTCCTGAATCTTTCTTAAAAAATATAACCTTAGAATACCTGTCTTTTAAGTGGTATATTTTAGCATATTCACATTTATTATAATCACTATGACTTATTTCTGATTTCTTTACCATTTACTGTATACTTCCTTTTCATCTTTCCTTCTTTTATTTAATAAAAATAATAATTCTGGATATTAGTACATCAGAATGTTGGTAAAGCTATAGTTGTCTGAAAGTTCAATTATATTATTTCATTCTACCATAATAATTTCAAAGAAAAGCAAAATTTCCACTAATTTGTTTGATTATAATTCTTTACCTCATTCCACAACTGTAGTTCTTCTTGTTCAGGCTGTAATCCTTGAGGTAATATCAGAGCACCTGAAAATAAAGTTATACCCACCTGTTAATTTTATAGTATCTCTTCCAAAATTAAATATCTGTATATAATTCCTTTTCAGATGCTATTTTTCATTTTTTAGTCTATGTAATTGCCTAGATATGTCATGTAGATATTTCAGCATTTGACTTAGTAAAAGGAGACATAATTATTAAATTAACCTTAATAAAATTAGAAAGACATTACTCTCAAGAATGAATTACGTATGTGCCTATATAAAAACTTGTACATGAATGTTCAATAGCAGCATTTATTCATACTAGTACAAAAGTATAAACAATCCAAATGTCCATCAACTGGTAAATAAACAAAATGTAGTATATCCACACAATGCAATGCTATTTGGCCATAAAAATGAATGAACTAACAATGTGTATCTGCTACAACATGAACCTCAGAAATACTATGCTCAGTCAAACATGCCATATATAAAAGACCAAATATTGTGTGACTCCATGTGTATGAAATGTCCAGAGAAATAAAATCTATAGTGACAGATTGGGGAATGGTTGCCTGGGACTTGAGGGAGATATGGGATTGACTGCAGATGCACATAACAGATCTTTTGCGAATAACAGAAATGTTCCAAAATTATATTTCTATGATAGTTGCACAAATCTGCTAAAAAAGAAAAATCACGGAATTGTGTACTTAAATCAACTCAATTTTATGGTATGAAAACTATATTGTAATGAAGGTATTTTTAAAAAGAATTACTTTAAGTAAAATCTGAAAGAAAATATAAATTGAAGCCATTATTTAATGAAGACTATACAGTAGGCAACAGGCACAAATTCCCAGGTGAATTTTAACTTTGTCCCCTCTAAGACAAGTCATTCAGAAATGAATGAAAGTCATATGTGTGTACAAAGATGACTTTATAAGATACATATATACAACCATTATAAGTTATATAGGGACAATGCAATTTAAAACCCTATACTTCTTGTTTACAGATTGCCAGATCAAATTCTCTTATTCTTTTTCAATGATGACATTATTTATTTGCTTAAAAGTAAAACCTCTATATTATATTAAGGATATCACACTGTATTAAGGAAAACAGGCCAACATACATCTAGAAGGTGAAATAAATATGTAACCAATATTAATTAAGGTTATAGATTCAGCTCTATGAAATTTTATTTTATATTTGATAAAAACATTTTGCTTTTTCCTAGGGTCATTTTTACTTTAGCACAAATAATATTGTAACTAAAATTTAATTTGCTTAAGTATTATTTTTATTGAATTTTCAAATTTGGAAGCAATTTGACACAAAATGCATACCAATGTCTTAAAAAAATGAAAAGTCAAGGTAATCAGTATGAGATTTTTCTACCAGTTTCACTTTTATCCCTAATAATTTCTTCCTTTTTTAAAATCCCTAATAATTTCATAGCAAATTATCCAGATTATGTCTTCTGGACTAACTAGTGCTGGAACCTAAATCTCAAATGCTATTTTGAAGAAGAGCAGCGGAAATAATTTTGGTAATCTGTAAAACAGTAGCATACAGTGTGTACTGTATTTTAATTCTTGTTTGAATGAATACTGAATTAAAAATACAAACCTTAAAGGAAACATGTCTTTGCATTTTATGGATAAAGGGGAAAAATACATTTTAATATACAAATAAAAAAGAAAAAATGAGATAAAAAATGTCTATCCCTAAACTTAATTTGGTGTGGATTAGGGTCTTTGTATTGTAAAACATGTATTCAATCCATCATTAACCATTTTTAAGTTTCATTTCTTCACCTGGGTGATCAGTTTTAACCAGGAATCATTCAGTACTCTGAAGCACGACTTTGCACTGATGTTGTCCAACCCCAAATCCATACGAACTGAAATTTACTTTCTAAATGTCACAGAAATGGCTACATTTTGTGGTAGTGTTGGAACAAACAAAAAAAAAGGCATTCAACAACTGTAAAACAGTATGTAAGTAGAAACTTTCTCTTGTCTTGTGTATGTTTTAATTACTGAAACATGTTTTCCATTTTTAAATTCTACCAAGAGGGGGCAAATAAAATTAAACACCTTTGATCCCATGCTGTATGTTAAAGTTAATCTTTTAGAGTAGAGTTTACTTTGTCCAACCCATGGTATTGAGTTGCTTTCATTGCTTGTTAACTGCCAAATAACTTTTTAGATGTTTATATGTTCAATTTCTGAAAAACTACCCACTTTTATTATAACAAGGTGGTTTCAAGCAAACTGGAAAATTTGAAGTTTCACAAAATTTCTCATACAGATTCTGAATGTAATTAAATACTTACTAGTGGTTATTTGTTGGAAGTTAGTATGAAAATACAATTATATAAATTTATTTTATTGTGGAATCATTGTAAAACTGATAAGCTAAACCACATATGTAAGACTGGTCTTATTTTCTGTCTTTTTGGAGAAAGAGAACACAAATTAATGTTAAAATTAAAATGATGAAAGTAAAATACTAATTTTTTTACTACCGTTCAAAATTAGTTGAAACATGAAATCTTTAAAAGTGGAATACTTAGATTTAAGCTGGCCAAGATTGTTTCTCCGAATTTAGAAGAGAATAAGTGAAATAACTACCAGGCACTCTTTCCCTCTTCAAAACTGCTATTTTTCTTTAACATATAGGTGCCAAAATCAAATATCCATGGGCTAAATTTCTTAAGATAATAATAGCTTAGAACACTATTTTTAATTTAATATGACTAATAGTAGTATGAGTAAGATTCTATCAAAATGTTCCACTGGCCCAATGGTCCTCTTACATAAACGTCAGATTTTGACCATGAAGCTTGTGACATGCTTGCCTTTCATTATAGGGCTTCTTAATTTGAGTTACAAACTGAAAGCAGTTGAATAAAGAGCTGATGAATATTAACTTACTGTGTAAAGTGAACTTATAAATTGATTTACTAAATCTGTGCAGTAGAGTTTCCTTAGATGCTCTTCTCTCTCTTTTTTTTCTTTTTGAGAAGCAGTCTCACTCTGTGCCCTAGGTTGCTGTAGCATCACAGCTCACAACAACCTCAAATGGGTACTTACATGAGCTTCTTGCCTCAGGCTCTTGAGTAGCTGGGACTACAGGGGCCTTCCACAGCGCTGAGGAATTTTTTTTTTTTCTTTTTTGAGACGGGGTCTAGCTCTTGCTCAGGCTAGTCTTGACTCCTCAATCCACCTGCCTAGACTTCCCAGAATGCTAAGCCCGGCCCAGTTCTCTATTTTATTTTATGAGTCCTTAAAAAAAAAAATCCTAGGTTAGGGGCAGCACCTGTGGCTCAAAGGAGTAGGGCGCTGGTCCCATATACCAGACGTGGTGGCTTCAAATCAAGCCCTGGCCAAAAACTGCAAAAAAAAAAAAAGAAAAAAAAAATTCCTAGGTTAATCCCAAGGTTCAATCCTCTACATTTCTATCACTAGATGTTAAAAATATGAAATAGTATAAAGGAGCTTAATTTGAAAATGACTATGGATTAGGGTATTTGATACTGTCCTTAGCCAGTGCTCTTTAAAAACACACAAAACCGGAGTGGTAAGAGATCTTAGATACTTTTGCAGATATACCTGACTACCCACAACTGTCTTTTAAGCACTGGCTTTGTTATAGCTGCACAAAGCATTCACTTTATTGATTGGACACAAATGCTTCAATATTTTCATACAAATATTCATAAATCTGTTCAGAAAATGAAAAAACAAAAAAATGCTGCTTTGGTATTTGTTTTATGAACTGAGATTGTGAAGAATGTTTGCCCACTGATCTTTTAGAACAGTAAAGACTACTCTGCCAGCTCTTAAGAAGATAGCCAGGTTTGAATCATTTCCAAAACTTATATAAGCAGATAAAATCTTTTGGGTAACAATTCACATTGCACTATAATTTATGATACTTACTATTGGCATTTCTGTTATTCAAGTAGTTATACATAGAACTCTCTCTCTTTCTCTCTCACACACACACGAATTGGATGTGTAATGTCATACTTTTAAGTCATTTAATATTGATATGATACTGATATCATATAGCAGAATAACAAAAGCGTGTAATTTGATAATGAATCTTATACAACATTACCTCACCTAGAGGTGTTTTGTCTGTATCTCTCTTTTTTAAAAAGATGCATTTGTCTCTCTCTGGTCCTTTAAATGTTTTGGATAAATGATGTAATACAAAAAATTTAATAAAATGTTGAAGTAATATGAAAATAAATAAATAAAACAATTACTTATTAGAGCCTTAATTATTATTGAAATAAAAATGTTAGGGTGGCACCTGTGGCTCAGTGGGTAGGGTGCCAGCCCCATATACCAAGGGTGGCAGGTTCAAACCCAGCCCTGGCCGATCTGCAACAAAAAAAAATAGCTGGGCGTTGTGGCGGGTGCCTGTAGTCCCAGCTACTCAGGAGGCTAAGGCAAGAGAATCTCCTAAGTCCAGGAGCTGGGGATTGCTGAGAGCTGTGACACCACGGCACTCTATTGAGGGCAATAATGTAAAACTCTGTCTCTGAAAAAAAAAATGTTACCTAGCTTCCATCCTCTAGAATAAGCTTTCTCCATAGGTTTAATTTTCTAATTCATACTATGAAAATTATAAATATTATCTCGGTATTTTCTATTTTTATGAATACTTAAATGTAATGAGTAATATCTTATATACATACATATACATTTACTTTTACTTAAAAACAAGACAACTCCTGCAGCATAAGACTGCAAATGTTTCTAAGACTTACAATATAGCAAAATTAAGCACTTTAAAAAATAGGCTTAAAGAGACCTTTTTAAAAATAATGAGATAGCACTTACTGAGTATTTATTTGATGTAAAATACCATGCTAAACATTGTAAATGTATTATGTCCTTTAATTCTCATACCAACCTTTCAAGATAGGTATTATTATTGTTATTGTCCCCATTTTAAAAGGAGGAAACAGAAGGAAGGAAAGATTAAGTAATTTGTCTAAGAACACCTAAATAGATAGGCAAGAAGGCAGGTTTCAAGCCAAGCCTGATAGATTTATTTTTCCTAATTCTATCACTTTTAGGCAAGTCTTGCCTTGTATTCACACAAGTTTTTACTATTATTTAAGTTCTAATAATATCACAGTAACCAACTATATTTTCTGTGGTACTGAGTATTAGAAATAATTTAGAGTTCTGGTAGTTCATAATAGAACTACTTGCTTTATTTCAGAACCCAGCTGAATCCCCTCTCATTGGACAGACAACTATTCAAGGTAGGCAAATAATCTTCACTTCTCAATTATATATTCTCACTCTACTAGAAACATATCCCAAAGACACAGTTGTCTGTGGATTATACTCTGAGCGCATTCTGTTTTTAGGAAAAGATAAAGCTATGTTTCTTAGATTTTAATATACAGTACTGGGTGATCTTACAGAGTGTATATATTTAAAAAATGCAACTTTATATTCTTATACTCCTGGCCATCCCCTGGCCCCCAAGTAAACATTGAAGCTTCCTCAGTGCACAGCGTTCAGCCATACTGCCTCACCAAGACCATTAGAAGCCTCCAGCCATGAGCACTTAGAAATTACCATTATATCTAACTTAAACTCAAGCACTTAAAAAAATTAAAAGGGAGTATCTTGTGGACCTTCCATAAAAAACGTAAACACAGTCTTAGGGTAAAAAGGCCAGAGAAGCCAAACTAAAGAAAATTTTCTACAATTTATAGACAATCAGCACTAATATTGTATGTTTGAACCCAAATGTTAAGAGGGAATTATTCTTTCCCCTTGTTTATGTGTTAACTAGAGTTAATGTGATTTTCCTCCCAAGATACCCTGGATGTGGACTTTATACTACCAAAGAGCAATCAATAATGTACTTAGATTACTTTCTATTTTCAGAGATAGTGTTACTATTACCTACATCATAAAACTATACTATTTTTGATAAGTTTCATCGACATATTATCCTTCAGTACTATTTAGTAAAGTGAAATTATCATCTTTTTTGTTTTTTTTAAATCATGAGTCTTGTACAGTGTACTTTGATGCAAATAATATAAGTGGACAACTGTTATGTCTGTAAATACATTGTGTGTAAGAAAAAGAAAGACCTGATTATTCTAAAAGTGGTGTCAATTATCTTTTTCTCATTGCTGGTACATACTTCATTCTAGGGTTGGGAACTGGGAAATCATTACTACTGCTTGAATGTTAAGAATTATTCTATGAGCAAGGGGCGTGGACGAAAAAAGGCAGTCCTTAATTGAGTATTGGCCAGTTGGTCATTTACTGTTACAGGCAAAACCAAGTGACAGATTGCTGCAGATATCCAAAATGTGTTCCTCCTATAGGAAATTTCTTTGTTCATTTTGATAATTTTTTTGAACATTAATTGCTGAATCTGTGGGTGACCTTTTATCTTCTCATTGCTAGTGTGCCTTCTGCTAATTCACTTATTGCCAAAGATGCTGCACTGGTTGACGCTTTTATTTCCCTCTGGTGGTGTGACACTTATTTTACTGTTCCGACACATCCAGTTGCATCTTGATTGATGTTGGCAGATTACCTCTGATTTGGCTTACATGTGACACGTCCCCCAGTGGCACCTTTAGTGACTCATGACTAGGGAAGACCACACTGTTTATCTCCCTCTCCCCTTTCCACCACATTTTTAGAAAGGTAAAATTAGTTTTTCAGTATTAAGAGCAGGTCCGAAGGGGAATGAAAACACAAAAGGGCAGTCTAGGAGGCTTCTGGATAGTGAAGGAGGTATCTCGTCCTTTTGCTTGAAAAATACCAGGGATATTTATGAAAATGATTGGTCAGCCAGCAGAAATTTTCTTTTGGAAGTAAAACCCAAGAGTCATCTTTTTGAGCTACCAGCTACTGCTTTCCATAGTTGCTGCTAAATCACCAGCAGCCTGAAAATTCACTCCCCTTCTCCTAAAGGCAGTTGTTATCTCCCACTGATGCAATAATCACTTCAAGAATACAGTATGTAACATGCATGGGTAGCATATTTTCTTTATATAGCAAAGTCACTTTTAAAACTATTCTATTCTGCTTCCTTAAGAAGATAGATAAAGATTACAATCCTAATTTTACCAGTAATGTATTTAAAATCGAAGAGGATGAATGAACATTTACCTTGCATAAGCCCTGCTGTATCACAGTGGCTACGTGGAAAAGGCTGTTCTCTTATGATTGCTTAGATTTCAAAGTCAAATTACATTACTCTTCAAGCAGGGGACCCCCCCCCCCACCTCTAAAACAAACAAAATAAAAACAATGAAAGAAGAGCAATAAAAGTAGATTAGGAAAAATATAATAGTCTCCATTTCTCCATCTCTAATGGAGGGCTGGGCTACAGGCTCTGAAAGGCCTCTGCAGTTGTGATTTTAGGTCCCCAGTGTGCTGACACAGTCCTCTCACCTTTACCTCACCGACAGGTCCGCAGGTGTAGGAAGGCAGAGGCTAGCACAGACAGGAGGGGTCCCTGGCATCAGAGTTTGGGGGATGAACGGTTCCCCCAAGGTACCTAGAAAGGTGACCTGTAACATTTAGGGGATCAAGGAAGTTATCCATCCCCAGAACGTTTGCGTTTGCTCTGCTATTGCCCCTGAAGCTTGAGACCTGCTTCCCAGACCTTGGTTTTCCTATTTCTTTACACCAAGTTCAGGAAGTCCTTATTGATGTCAAATCACATCTGCCTTCACTGGCTTTAGCTGTAGCAATACCTGAAAGTTGGGCATGCACACTCTCCAACTTTGCATGCTGAGGTCTGTCCTCCCTTTCCTGACTTGGTGCCTGAAAACCTGTAAGACTCAGAGCGCCCACTCTTTCCCCTTCTAAAGGGCCAGGACAGGGCCTGTTTGCATTAAGCCCTCCAATAATTGCGATCAAAGGGAAAGCCTTTTCGTGTTCACCATGTTAATTCCCGTTACCCATGGGCCACGGAGGCTGGAAATTCCGAGTATGCGGTAGCCTCACAGGTCTCCACAGCCCGCAGCCTGCCCTTCGCAGGGTCTCCGCCGGGGTACCGCCACGCGTGGCCTAGGGACGTCCCCAGGGACTGGAAAACGCGCGGGCGCCGCTGGCTGCCGTGGGGCGACGACCCGAGTCTGTTGTCAAGGGCGAGAACCGCGGGAAGAACGAGGGTAAGGTAAGTCCCGGAAGCCAAGTGAAGACTAGAGAAAGGTGACCACAGAGCGACAGCGGTGAGCGGAGCAGGGACTAACAGCGCGCGGCGCGACGGCGGCCAGGGCGCCCGGAGGGCGCGGGGCTCTTACCTCGGCTGGAGTCCGCACAGCAGGCCAGCAGCAGCAGCAGCAGGAGAGGGGACGCCGCGGCCACCAGTCCGGGGGGAGGCCTGGGGCGGCGGCTGGCTGCCCGCGGCATCGCGGCGTTTGCGGACCAGTCGCTGCGGGGGACCCTGCGCTGCCCCGCCACCTGCTCTGGCCGTGCCTCGGCGTCCCCAGCGTGCAGCCCGTGGGGTCCGACCGCGAACTGACCGCCCCGCGCACCGCCAACTTTTAAATCTCACGCACACGTGGGCTGCTGCGGCGCGGTCCCAGCGCAAGTCCCTCGCCGCCCGCCGCCCCCGGCCTCCTCGCGTCACCGGCGTCCACCCCCTCCGGCCAGAGGTTCTGACTCAGCTCCCACGCATGTTCGCGTTGGTATGGAGGAGAATGGACTTGTAAAAAAGCACGTCCATTCCCACCTTTGGGAGGACTAGAACAGGAGACGGGCCTCCAGTTTTTTTAAATCGGTAGTGGCGGCGTTTCTTGATTCTGCCTGGGGCTCCTTCCTCTTCACTCTCCCTGGGCAGCCTTTTGTGCTGCACTGGACAGTACTGGCGTCGAGGCCAGAATGCAAACTTTGGCCGCAGCACCTCTATTTTGTTCCGCAGCTCCTAGCACGATGCCTGGTGCGTTTTAGAGCAGTGCCTGTGTAGCGGTGAAGTAGAACTATTGACCATCTCCCGGAGTCATAAGAGAGACCATTTAGGGAAATGCAGTTGTCTGTTGATGAAGGATCAAGAAGAATGGACAGCTGGAACCTTGACCACACACGCGTTTCTAATAGATCTAGGTGGTCTCTGGATGTCCTGTGCATTTCCCAGCCTAAGGTTACAATTTTTTCTGTGCATTTCTGCAGCTATAGCATTCTGATTTCTAGCGTGACCTGACTTCCGCCAGCTCTCTGCTTACTTTCCTTTAACTTCCTAGACGCAGCTGATACAGTTCTAATTTCCTTTTAGAGAAAGAGGGAAAACTGATTTCATTTGACCTCCTTTTGAAAGGTGAAGAACAGCTCAGGAAAAGGCAGGAAGTATATTAACAGTTTGAAAGGAGCATTTTTGGTGTCAGGCACCTTCTCATGCTATTTCATTTAATATTCATGACATCTCTGGGATGCCAGAGTACTGTGATTCTCTTTGGATGATGCTGACAGAGATTGTAAGCGATCTGCTCAGGGATACCAGCATGAGAGGGGGCCGCTGGCCATTCTAATAGGCTACCATGCTCTCCCTAAATCGGGAGTTTCAGTGTATCAATCATGTACAGTGCGGCCTCCTATATGCAAGGCATGTCCTTTGGGGGTACAGCGTATAGTTACAGCAGGACCTCTCTTAAGGGACATCACAATTTGGTAAAGGACCTCAGATCCATACCTAAATGGCTCTATTACAAGGCATTCTGGGCTAGTGCTTTGTCGGAATGATATTTAGAGAGGAAGGAGTAAAACTCTTGACAGATCAGGTAAAAATAAATAATAGCTACCATTTCTAAGTTCTTTATATACAGGAAACATATGTGAAAGGTCAGATTATAGGGTCTGGTCCAGGTTCAAGGATGGGTGAGAATAGATTTGATTCACAATTGCGTGTACTATGATTTATTCCCAAAGCAGTAAAAAAAAAAAAATAGTGTAAAGGATGTAAGTGACTTAAGCATGTAGGTGGATGAACAAAGCTCTATGTGAGCCTTTTCCCACTGTCTCCCAGATGTGCTCTGGAAGATCACCGGTTTCAGCAGCCAGTGTGGCAAGTGAGGCTCAGTGAGAACCGAGAAGCCTGGAACAGTGGGCTCAGTGCTTCTTACACCCACAGCAGGTCAGCCCAAGACACACGTTGTGCATTGAGTTTTTCCTGCATGAACCAGGCTGCCCAGAATGTTCTTTAACATGTCCCCTGGTGTACACGTGCCAGACCTTTCTGAGGAAGTAATGAGAGTACGGTTATTAGGTCACAGGGGATGATCTGGGTAAACTTTACTGTAAATTGTTTTCCAATGTGCACTCTCAGCGACAGTGAATGAAGTTTCCATGGCTGCATATCCGTGCAAAAATCATTGCCAGTCTGGCTAATGTGAAATCTCATTGTGGATTTAATTTGCAATTCTCAGTTTACTAATGAGATTACCTGTCTTTTCACAAATGTGTTGGCCATTATTGCTCTCTCTTCAGTGAATGTCTCAGTGAAAAATATATCTCTTTTTTTTTTTATTTTCTCCTCATTGGGTTGGCAGGTTGTTGTTGTTGTTGTTTTCCTGGAACTTTGTTGGTTAAATACATAGCAAATATTTACTCCCTATTTATGGCTTCTCTGTTGGTTTGATATGAATTGTTATTTTGAAGAAACATTTTAGAAAACATGGGCAGGCTTGCTGGTCATGCCATTATGTGACTTGGATTTTAAGAGAAAATGGATGGGTTATGGGACCATGGAGGTGCATAAGCTCTTTATTTCCCTACTAACAAATGTTAGGAACAAATCACTACCTGATCCTGCACATACCTTTTTGTCCAAGAATCCGGAAGAAGCTAAATCCCAGATCTTTGTGTTAAGGACTTGATAATTTGGTTACAAACAGTTCAACCTGCCCCTAGAAGTTCACATTTATTTAAATTGCACTTATATATCTGTAAATGCCACCAGCATTGAAAACATTTCCATTTACTCTGTTCTAGACTAAAAGTTTGATTATTAATATCATGCTGATTCATCTCACCTACATTCTTGACAACAAATTGGCAACTGGACTTTCCTTTCTGCATGATGTCCTGTAAGAATGAAGGTATAACAGGTCATGGGCCTGAAGATCAGCCAGACCTGCTAGTCTGTGATAGGGATATCCAGAAATGTCATCACAGAGGGATATAGAGAGAAGGAGAGTGAAGTGTCAGAAGAATGTCAGAGTTAGCCATGAAAAGAAATCCAGTCAGGCTGTAGTTGGCATTGGGTAAGTCTGCTAATAGGCAGAGAGACCCAGCTTCCTGAACTGAGAGTAGAGGCAAGATCTAGAAGATTTAGGGATTCTGAGTAAGACAGTCATGTAGTCCTTCAAAAATTAATTGAGCACCTACTATACTTCATTCTAGAAGTTTGGATTACATCAGTGACCCAATCAGTTAATATCTCTGCTTGAAGTAGGCAAATTTTCAAGAGAGTCAGATGATACGCAAGTAAACAAAAAAACCCCAGCCATTTCAGATAGTAATAAACACTATCAAGAAATTAAGCCAGAGTAATGAAATAATAGAAGGTATCTCAGACTAGGGGAAAGGTATTGAGACAGGGTTATCTAAGGCACATCTCTCTGAGGAGGTGATATGGGAGACCTGAAATGTGAGCGGGAAGAACTGTGAAAAAGGAGCCCCAGGCAGAGGGCCCATCAAGTGCAAAGGCCCTGGGGCAGAAACAAGCCTGAAAGGTGTGAGAAGCAGGAGGACACAGCATAGCAGCCACATAGTAAGTGAGTGGAGTGTGGGGAGCTGAGGTCAGAGAAGTAGGCAGGCTCCAATAACTGAAGGGTCTCATATGCCCTGATGAGGAGCTCAAATTTTTCTCTAAAATGGGAAGCTTTTGGAGGATTTTACGTAGAGGAGAGAGATGATCTTATATTTACATTTGAAAAAGATCCCTCTGGGGATCACTGGTGAGCACACTCTGAGGGACCTCAGTAGAAGCTGGAAGACCAAGGGAGAGGACACTGCAGAAGGCCCTGCCACAGCATGAGAAGGAGCAAGGTAGTAATGCAAGCTGCAACATGGATGGACCTTGAAAATGTTGTCATGATGAAAGAAGCCAAACAGGAAAGGGAATGTAGTGTGTCTGCATCAGTGACTATGCTGTGATTCAGTGATTTTCAACCTGTGTGCAGCCTCACACTGGTGTGCTGTGAGGGGATCTTAGGTATGCCTCAAGAATGTTAAAGATTATTAATTAAGATGTCTGGGCTTGGACTTGGGCATGGTTCGTGGAGACATGACCAAATGCACCAGGAGGGATCATTGGTAAATATGGGGCCCACTATGGTGCCTCCATCTGCAAAATGGTGAAAAACACTGAACTCAGCCAGCATGCCAATAGGGACAGGATCTCACTATTGCCAGGCCAGTCTCAAACTCCTGAATTCAAAGAGTCCACCCAGCTCAGCCTCCCAGGGTGCTGGAATCCAGACATGAGCCGCCACTCCAGGCCATGCCTAAATGCTCTTTCTATTAACAGGATGCTCACCTGCTCATTCAGTGAGCTTTCTGTCTTCTCTAAGACCACTTGCACTCTATCATACATGCTGTAGACTTAATGTTTGTCTTCCCTCCCAAAATTTAGTGTTGAAATCTTAACCCCCAATATGACAGTATTTGGAGGTGGGGCCTCTGATAAGTGATTAGGCAATGAGGGCAGAACCCTCATGAGTAGGCTTGGTGCTCTTATTAAAAAGGATCCAGAAAGCTCCCTTGCCTATTCTACACATGAGGACATAGCAAAAACACAGCCATTTATGGAGCCTGGAAAGGGGTCCTCACCAGTCATGGAATCTGCCAGTCTTGAGCTTAGATTTCCCAGCTGTCAGAAATACATTTCTGTTGTTTATAAGCCACCTGGTTATGGTATTTTTTTAATAGCAGCCCAAGTGGACTTAGAAAATGTATTTTTCCAATTTCCTGCTATTGCCTGTCTATGTCCATGACAGGGTGAGCCATTTAGAAATACCACCCTATTTTCAAATTGGAAATGTACAGAAAAGTTTGTGTTTAAGGATGTATAATTCTAAAGAGTAAAAGTTCTACTGAGTATGGAAGTTAAACACAGACTACTCCAAAGACCCAATTAATCTATGATCTCTAAATAGAGTTCATGAGAGAAGATGGCTGTGGAGCTACAGAGCTCAGTCACCAGGAGAGAAAGTCATTTGTCAACTGACCAAGCAGTTGGGGGCCTGTTGGTTCAGAAGATGGGCAACTATTATTTAGTGACGGGGTGCCTTTTGGCTCTTTCCACAAATGCCTTTGACATCCAAATGAAATTCCTATTTTATAGCTGTGTTCTCTTTGAACACTAATCATTCATATACTGTATAGTAACCCAGTAATCTTAATTATTCCTTTTCCCATCCATCTCTTCAGATTATATACATACCAACCTCTCTGCTTCCAAGAAAATTTGTGAACTGGGAAGGACTTTTGGATGACCTACACAGTACTGAGAGATCACTCTGGGAAAAATGCTTTTCCAAAAGACAATAAAATACAATGACTACAAGAAATGGAGGGCTGCAAACCAAATAAATCTTAAGACTTCCTGTTGGCTCAGCGCCTGTGGCTCAATCGGCTAAGGTGCCAGCCACGTACACCTAAGGTGCCGGGTTCGAATCCCCAGCCCGGCCCGCCAAACAACAATGATGGCTGCAACCAAAAAATGGCTGGGCATTGTGGCAGGCGCCTGTGGTCCCAGCTACTTGGAAGGTGGAGGCAGGAGACTCGCTTGAGCCTAGGAGTTGGAGGTTGCTATGAGCTATGATCCCATGGCACTCTACCCAGGGAGACAGCTTGAGGCTCCGTCTCA